>ML677343.1:2409918-2454765 GCA_007922305.1 Dermatemys mawii | reverse complement strand
CGGCGCACAGCACCTTGGTGCCGCCGCCCAGCTCCACGTAGGCCGAGCCCTCGGCCTGGCTCAGCAGCCCGGCCCGCGCCAGCAGCGGCCGCAGCGCCCCCGCCTCCTCCCGGGCCGGCGCCTCCGGGCCGGGCGCCGCGTACAGCAGCGGGGCCTGCGACTCCTCCGGGCCCGGCACGCGCCGGTGGTCCAGCGCCATGGCGGCCCGCGCGTGCTCCGCCGAAAGGGGCCGGGCCTGGCGCGGGGCCGGCTCCTCCCCCCCCGGTGTCGGGCAGGCCCGCAGGGGCGGGGCTCCCAGCGGGGGCGGCATGGGGCGGACCCCCCCACAGGGGAGCAGGCTCCGCGCTACCCCGGGGGCCCGGGGGGCGCGGGGGGGGGGGGGGGGGGGGCAGTGGTGGTCAGGGACCCCGCCCCGGGTGGCTCTTGCTCCCCTGCGGTGCGTTCAGGACCCGGTGCCCGGGCGGAAGGGGACACATGATCCCGGGGTTCCTGCTGCTGTGGGGCAGGCCCTGGCCCTGTAACCCCCTCCCCCACCACCCACGGGGCAGCGTGACCCCGAGAGAATTACAGGGGAGCCCCCCCAGCCTGGGCTCCCTCCTGCCGGCGACACACGACCCTTCCACGCTGGCACCCCTCTCACTACAGTGACTCAGTCACCTCAGTGCTAACCCTGACTATCCCTGCACTAGAGTAGCACAAAATGGGGCTTAGGCTGGTTTGGCTTCAATTGCAGTAGGTCGAATCAAGCCCTCAGGTACGTTTGTGAAGTGTCGACGGGGCCAGACTTGCTCTGGTTTCCTGGGCTTCCTTCTTCCTTCCCTCACCCCTCTTTTTCTCCCCTTTACAGACGCTTGGGGTCTGATGCATAAGGGAAACAGCATAAGGCCATTACATGATATTACAGGGTGAGGGTCACCAAGGCCATCCTAGGGCAAAGCCACCCTGCGACCCTTCCCCTGGCACAAGCTTTTCTGTATACACTGCTCCTTCCCCTCTCTCTCCAGGTGCACAGGGAAAGCTATTCTTAGGACACATGAACCACTGGACTAATTAACTTGTTCTTGGCAAATTTTGCCAGTAGCAGACAGTAGGGTGAAGGACTGAATCAGCTGATTAATAGGCTGCTCCCACCCTAAGTACCCTCAGCAAATCAAAATGGCAACACTTATTTTTCATTACCAATCCCTGAAGTTCACAGCACTCACTGCATACGTCATTTTATTGAACTGTGAGCAGTAGGCTCAGTGTTCAAGCAGAGGAAGGTTTGCTCAGCTAAAGGCAGGAGACAGAGCTAGAGCAGCTTAGATGAATGCAATTGTCAATGAACTGAGGAAAGTGCTTCCCACATTATCAACAGCTGGGTAACAGTAAGAGACCAACTAGTAGAGCAGCTTATCCCAGCTCCAACCCCAATTCTCATTACAGCTCATGCGTCCAGGAGTAGTAACAGGAAGGGGAGGGAGGTGGTATGCACAGACTATTGGCTTTGATGCATTTTAATTTATTTGAGAAGGTTGACAATATTTAGCACCTTGGACTGTGCTCTGCCAACTTTACATTAGTTAGTTAATCCTCACAGCAGCTCTGGAAAGTAGGTCAGTATTATCAGCTGTATTTTAGACAAGGACCAGACACAGAGGAGTGAAAGTGAAGTGACTTAACCAAGGCTACAGCGGGAGACTTCAGAGCCGGCTTAGGACACGAATTGCTGGCTCGCTAACCCTTGTTTTGATCTACAGCATGATTCTGCTTTTAGTCTGCTAATGCCCCAGGCAGATGGATTCAGAAGAAATGAGGTGCAGTATCTGTCTCCATCAACCGTGTCAGCCAGGCCGATGAGAATGAGGAGGGAGTTGAGAGCATTGCCTGATGTGCCTTGAGTCAGTGCAGGGGCATTAGGTCAGTTCTTCAACTCGCCCAGGTGGAGCTTGGCAAAGTCCGTGGCCAGTTTCAGAGCCTCCTCTAAGCAACCAACATTCTTGCCCGTAGCCTGGGCAGAGACATCTTTCCCACCGCCTTTGCCATCCATCAGCCCCGACACCTCCTGCACCCACTGGCTGGCCTTCAGGCCCTTGTTGGCTGCCTCCTGGAAGAGCAAAAAAGAGTTCAGATTATTATGAGGACAGAAAAGTTTGGAGTCAATTCCAGCAACTGCTGGGGGAAGACAGGATTTTCAGGCTCTGGTTGACAGTGCCAGGGGCTGAAGGAGCTGTTTTTTCCAGGCAGGTGGGCAAAAGCCCCCATCCTTGTTTACATCAGTGGCTCAGACTACTGTACCCCTTTCAGGAGTCTGATTTGTGCTGCATACCCCAAGTTTCACCTCGCTTAAACACTACTTGCTTCCAAATTCAGACATAAAAATGCAAAAGAGTCACAGCACAGCAGTGCTGAAAAATTGCTTACTTTCTCATTTTGACTACAGGCGGGTTGCATCTTAGGGCATTTAACATGCGCGAATTTGGCTTTACGCGGTCGGCAAAAATAGATGAAAACCCCAAAACAACAATTTAAAAACTCAACCGGAAGTGCGGGCAATTCCGCCCGCCATTGAACTCAGTGACAGTTTCACTATACGCGATTTCCGCTTTACGCGGTAACAGCGGAACGGAACCCTTGCGTAAGACGTGACATGCCTGTATATAATTATAAATCAATTGGAATATAAATATTAAGAACGGCCACACTGGGTCAGACCAATGGTCCATCTAGTCAAGTATCCTGTCTTCTGACAATGACCAATGCCCCAGAGGGAAGGAACAGAACAGGGAATCATCAACAGGTAATCACTTGATTCTTTCCCTGTCGCTCATTCCCAGCTTCTGGCAAACAGAGGCTAGGGACGCCATCCCTGTCCATCCTAGCTAATAGCCACTGAAGGACCTATCTAGTTCTTTTTTGAACTTTGTTATAGTCTTGGCCTTCATGACATCCTCTGGCAAAGAGTTCCACTGGTTGACTGTGTTGTGTGAAGAAATACTTCCTTGTACTTACATTTCAGTGTATAGTATATAGAACAGTACAAACAAGTCACTGTCAGTATGAAAGTAGTAGTTACCTTGTGCAGTAACAATGGTTCTTCAAGATTGAGAGTGGGTACTCCACTGTACGCGTCTGCATCCTTGCACTGCAGATTGGAGATTTTAGGCAGCAGTGCTCGGTCGGGTTGCGCGGTAGTCATCTCTCGGTGCTGCTGGGGCCTCGTGTAGTGTGTAGAGGTATGGGGAGGAGGGAGGTAGTGGAGCACCCACAGGGACACACATCTTGAAGAACCATCCTTACTGCACAACGTGAATAACTTCTTCAAGTAGCGTCCCTGTGGGTGCTCCACTTTAGGTGCCCTACTGTGGACGGGAGGGGCTTGGGAGTTGTATGTTGTAGCAGAGAGCACAGTAAGGCCTAGTGTAGCATCTGACATAATGCATTGGGTGATGGCATAGTGTTTTGCAAACGTGTGCTCTGATGCCCACGTGGTAGCCCTGTGTATATCTATTAGAGGGACGTTGTTCAGGAAGGCTGTGGATGTAGCCAAAACAAGGGCAGAATGGGATCGGAAGCCTGGTGGAGGTTCCTAATTGTGCAACTGGCAGCAAAGCTGGATACAGGTAGAGATCCATTTAGACAGTCTCTCGGTCAATATGGCTCGTCGGACATCTGGTGCATGTAGGGCGGCCTCTTATGTATCCAAATATAATTTAGGGTAAAACGTGAGTAGGTGTATGGTTTTGATTTACATGAAAGGACGTTGCTTCTTTCGGTAAGAATGTTGGGTATGGTCGTAACATGACACTGTCTTTAGTGAATCCAGCATAAGGAGGTTCGGCCATAAGTTCCCCGATTTCGCTGACTCATCTGGATGATGTGATCGCTGCCAAACCCACAATTTTCATAGACATATGAAGGAGTGAACAGGTCGCCAATGGTTCAAAAAAATGCTCTTGTAAGGCATTTGGTACACGATACAAGTCCCCGGGTGGTGCCAGTTGCCGGTCTTCTGGGTGCATATTTTGTATGCCAACGAGGAACCATCTAATAGTTGGGTGAGTGAAGACTGATGTTCCCTCCACTGTATGGTGAAAGGTTGTAAAGGCTGCTAGGTGTGCTTTGACAGAGCTTATGGCTAAGCCCAATTCTTTTGAGTTCTAACATGTAATCCAATATGATCAGTAGAGGCGCAGTGACTGCAGTTAGTTTTTGTTGGCACCATAGTGAGAATCTCTTCCATTTCTAGAGGTAGGTATGTTGAGTGCTAAATATCCTGCTATTTAACAACAGCTGTTTCACTTTTTTCTGAACAGTCCAATTAGCTTTGTTGGAACCACGTAGGAGCCATGCTTTGAGGTGGAGTTTTGCTGGATTCGGATGGCGAGTCCAGCCTCCATTCTGTGAGAGGGGATCCGTCCACAATGGAAGAGGTCATGGAAGTACACACTGTTAGGTTCGACAGGTGAGGGAATCAAGTCTGTCTGGGCCAGTGGGAACAATGTGTGCTCTGTTGGCCCGTATCTAGTGACTAATTTGTGGGATTAGAGGTATCGGCGGGAATGCATACAGGAGTGATGTGTTCCACGATATGAGAAAGGCATTCTCTAGTGACTTGTGTGCTAGTCCCACTCTAGAGCGGAAGAGTGGAGACTTGTGCTTTGGCTCCTGATTCCAACAGGTCTGTGGATGGATGCCCCATTTTCTGAAATAGCGGTTTGAGGACAGTCGTGTATTTCCCATTTGTGTTCCTCGGAGAAGCGTCTGCTTAACCGGTCCACTGATGTGTTCTGACACCCTGGAAGATAAGATGCCACAATGGTTATGCTGTGGCGAATGCAGGCCTTCTGTGCAGAGAGAATGGGAGCGAGCTCCCCTTTGCCGACTGATATAGAAAGTGCATGCAATGTTGTCGGTTAGTATGCGGACTGATTTGTTCTGCATGATCGGGAGGAAGCGTTGGCACGCACAGTATACCACTCGGAGCTCCAGGGGATTAATGTGGAGCTAAATTTCCGTCACTGACCACTTGCCTTGTATGGTGTGTTGGTCTAAGTGAGCGCCACATCTTATCAGGGACATGATGGTGGTGATTATTAGTGATGGAGGGTCCTGTTGGAAGGGGATTCCTGTGCAGAGATTTTCTGGTTTCATTCACCAGTGTCCTGACGCAATGACCTTTGAGAGTAGTGTCACTTTCTTCTTTAGAGCGCTTGCTGGGCTTGTATGCAGTGCTCAGCCAGCCCTGTAAGCAGCATGACGAACCCTATGACCTAACAGTTGTAGGCAAGTCCTCGCAAACGTCTGTGGGCTGCTGGTGACTATCAATATGAGATTAGTTATATTTATGAACCTGTGGTTGGGCAGCATTGCTCAGGCTTGTGTGGAATCACTGTAGGCCCTGATGAATTCCAGTTGTTGTGTTGGGTTGGGTTCAGAGTAGATTTCTGTTTATTTATCTGCAACCTTAGTGTGTGGAACAGTTCGATGGTTGTCCGTACCACGTACGTCGCTTCTTCCTGAGTTATCTTTCAGTAGGCAGTCGTCTAGGTACAGGAAGATAATCACTCCTCTTGTTTGTAAGTGGGCCATCACTACCAAAAGGGTTTTTGAAAACACTCGAGCGGCAATGGAAAGGGTACCAAAGTGTAGTGGTTGGACTCTACAGTGAATCTTAGAAATCATCTGTGAGCCGGGTGTATGGTATTCTGGAAACAGAGATCTTGGATGTAGCAGGCTGAAAACGAGTCTATTCTGTCTAGCGTGGGGATAACTGTGGCCAGAGTGACCATCTTGAATCTGTGGTTGCGCACAAATTTGTTGAGCTTCTGAAGGTTTAAGACTGGTCTTCAGCCACCGATTTTCTTTTTGGAGGAAAAAAAAAAAAAAAAAAGGGGGAATAAAACCCCACCTCTTTGTACTGATTTGTAACTTGCTCCACGGCAACCGCTTGCAGGAGAAGGTTCACTTCCTGTTGTAAAAAGTGCTCGTGAGAAGGGTCCCTGAAGAGGAACAGGAATGACATAACCTGATCTTATGATCTCATTGGTTCGTTGAAGTGACAAAGAGTCCTGTGGCACCTTAAAGACTAAAGTATTAGAACATAAGCTTTTGTGGGCTAATACCCACTTTGTCGGACCCACAAAGTGGGTATTAGCCCACGAAAGCTTATGCTCTAATACTTTAGTCTTTAAGGTGCCACAGGACTCTTTGTCACTTCTGCAATTCCAGACTAACACGGCTACCTCTCTGATTCATTGGTTTGTTGTTATTGCTACCCAAGCATAGTAAAATGGGTGCTGGCAATAGCCAAAAGTTGGGGTAGGAGTGTCTAGCAGCACTGTACTGTGGGGGAGGTGGTTCACACCCTCAACCAAGGATAGATTTACACTATCCGCCAGATCAGCGGGTAGAGATCAATCCCCGAACGCTCTCCAGTCAACTCTGGAACTCTACCGCACTGAGAGGCGCAGGCGGAGTCGATGGGGGAGCAACTCAGTGCCATGACGACGCCGAGATAAGTCGACTTCAGCTATGCTATTCATGTAGCTGAAGTTGTGTATGTTAAGTCGAATGTTCTGGCTGGCCACACTATTTCTTTGAAGAGTTCCTGAAACGGTTTCAGGTCATCTGTTGTAGCTGAAGGCAGTAGACGACAGCCTCATCAGGTGAGAAAAATGAGTTATCACCTGGTGAAAGGCCTTTCTGTTCCTGTTCTAAAATTTCTTCCTCTTCTTCTGCCACCCCTTCAGGTGCCTCCGATGTTTCCCTACTTGCGAAAGGTGGAGGAGAATGAATTTCCCATTGGGATGGGGTAGAGGATCTAGTATAGTGGGCTCTAGATGCCGCCCAGGGGTCCCAGGGAGTCCATTGCATAGGGAAAGGTGGTGGTGGGCAGAGCCAGGGTTGCCCGTACCATTGTTGCATCTCATGAAATTGGCAGGGATTGGTTCTGGCAGGTTCCCATGGAGGTCTCTTCTCTGTAGACGAAGAATGCTAGGAGGAGAACTGGCTACCCTGTGCATCCTCCCCCTTCATCATTGTAGAGAGACTGAGAGGCAGGTGATACAAGGAGCTGCTCCGTTCGTTGGCCCGGTGATTGCTCGGCGCTGAGCAGTGGTGACTGCAGTACTGACAAGACCGCTGTCTCTTTCTGCTGCAGAAACTGTGGTGATGCAGATGTGGTCAGTGCCGTGCCATTCTTGCGGTCCACCTTTGTCGAGACGGTCGGCACCATTCCTCGGTCGGTCTGCCTATGCCAACGGTGGCAGCATTGCCAGAGGAACTGGTCTCAGTGCCGAGTTCCACACTGGAGTGGTCAATGCTATGGAGGAGTCTGGTGTCTTGACTCCATATCAGTGCAGCGGGGCTTGGTAGAGTGACAGTCCACAAGGGGATGATGCTCCGGAGCCTCAAAGGTTCTCGCTGTGGATGAGCTGGGCACTGGAGGTACCGATCTCACCGGGGACCTCTTCTTTTTTGGAGTGTTCCTTTTTGGGAGGAGGGGGAGAAGCGCAGGGGGGTGCCGTGGCTCACTTCCTAGATGGTTTGGAAGACTGCGCACTCCCGTTATTAGAAGTTTTGCTCACAGAGCCCTCTGCTGATGTGGATAAGGTTTCCTGGAGAGGCTGAAGAGCTGTGCCATCAAAATCACCTTGAGGCGGAGATTTCAGTTACGCCTTGCCCTAGCCTACAGGTTGCTACAATGGGCACATTTCTGGGGGATATGGGTCTCCCCAAACAATGGACACACGATGCATGTTCGTTGGAGAGAGGCACTGCCTTGTGGCAAGATTCAGTTTTAAAACCCGGGCACCATGTCCGTTAAAGTTTCCTAATTGGAAAGTGAGTGAAAAAAACACTCTCTACACACACACTTTTTTTGAATAACTGACTAGTTAAGAGACTATGTATTAACTAAGAGCTACAGAACTACAATCTAAAACTAATTATTTCTAGAAAGAGGAAAATGAAGAGGCACCCGAGGGTGGTCGAGAAGGAACTGAAAAGCTCGGGTCGGGTACCCACTACATGAGGTGCCAACGTCACAGCGAGATTACTGCGCATGCATGACCTGACTGAGCACTGCTATCTAGAATCTCCGATCTGCGGCGCAAGGACTCACCGACACCAGAAGTGGAGCACCCCCAGGGACACTACTCGAAGAAGTAGTTTAGTTTGTACTGATTTCACTAGTGCTTTTTATGTCACCTGTTGTAAAACTAGACCAATCTCTAGAGGAGTTGCTGTATCCCCAGAAAACCTCTGCCTACCCCTGGTTGAGAACCACTGGTTTACTTTAAATGCATCCTGGGGAGAGAAAAGAGGGATTGGGGGAGGAGAAGCCTAGCACTTCACGTGGTCTATAAATACAGCATCCAGGGTGAAAGAGCAGAGGGAAAAAGTGGGCCCCAGTATACACCAGGATAACATCAGAGAGATGGGGAAGTGAGAGCCAACTGAACATGGCGGAGGGGGGAAATGTATGAGAAAGATTGATTGATTAATTTCAGTCTGAAGGCTTGTCTACACAGAGTTTTTCAGGAACAGCTTTCAAAGTAGGTTAGAGTACACTAGCAACAAGGCACTCTTATTCCAGAGGAAGAGTGTCTACAAGTGACCCAGAAGAGCTGTTTCTGAATAACCCCCATTGTATAGCTCTGAAACTACCCAGGAGGTTTGTCCTTAAATTGGACAGAAGTACTGAAGTTCCTCTCCTGTGTGCCATCCCTTCCACACCTTGTGCCCGACCTAGTTCCCCCCGAGGCGGATCCTGGGACCACTGGCACAGAATTAAACTGCCAAGCAAAGCAGCTGGCAGGCATGTTCCCCACTGGAGCAGCAGGGAGCTCTCACTCATGGAATCTTTGCTGCACGGAGTTCACACTTGGGACTCTGCAATACCCAGGCTTGGCTCCAGCAACTCCAGCTTGTGTCCCCTCAGGAAGCTCAGATTCTTGGTTTGCTCTTTGCAGTAAGGCGGAGCCCTGCACTGGCACCAGTAATATGCCATTGGACACCAGTGCAAGGCTGAAGGGGCACAGTCAGAGCAACAGGACAGGAATGAGAGGAAACACCAGGTACTATCCCTTCAGAGCCTCTCTCCTTAGGGCCAGCTGCCCATTTTATGGGACCTAATTCAAGAGTCAGTGTCCCCATTTTTTGATCTCTTGTCTTACAACAGTGGTCCCCAAAAACTTTTCAGGGTTGCAGCACCCTTTACCCCTGTCAGCCCCACCCACCTGGAGCCGGGGTCAGGAGCAGGCCACGGCTCCCAGGGGGAAGGCTGGGATCACAGCTGGGAGTGGCACCAGGAGTTGCGGCCAGGGGTGTGGTGGGGCTGGATGGCACTCCCTCCCTACTCCCCAGGAGGGCTAGCCCAAACCCCGTCGAACCTGCCTCTGTGTCCCCTAGTGGAGCGCACCCCAGTTTGGGGACCAGTGTCGTACATGGTGGAGTCCCCATTACAGATACCCCTGTGCAGAAACCATGCAGTGGCCCCCAGCTGGTAGTGAGTGCTCTAACACGCCACTTCAATGGCTGCAAAATGGACACACACACACATACGGTACTACCTGAGGTACTTGGCATAAGCAGGTGATCTTCCCAGCTTCATTATCTACCGAGAAGAGCATGGCCGCAGTCTGAGGGGAATAAGCCTTGAATAGCTTCAGAGATTCATTCAGGGCCTGCGGAGTGACACATATATACAGAGTCATGGCAAGAAGCAGTCCATCCCAGCATACCTTCCACCTGGCCTCAGAACACACCGCACCTTGCAGGCCCCCATACAGATTACTCTGCAGTCCCAGCCAGACAGTCCCCAGTGGCCCTGAAGGTAACTTGACACAAGCCATTGCCAGGCAGACCCGGGATCAAGATCTTCCTTGTGCGGTTTCCCTTGAAGCAGCGAGCAGCACTCGGACTTTCAGGGGTGCAGCGTAGCCTGCATGGATCCTCTAGAGTTGACGTGGCCTTCCATGTTTGCATCAGCAACAGTGGCTTGTTGTCCCAGTCACCCCAGGCCACCGCTTGGAGTACTGCGCTTCTGAAGCCCACATAGATACTACTCCTGAGCTGTGCAGTCCGAACTCAACCTCATTCAGTTCCCCATCTCTGGTCACTTGAGGCCTCATAAATCTGCAGCTCTTCAGCCACAAAACCAGTGAAACCCTGGTTTGCAGGTGGGTGTAGCTAATATAAGCGAGGGGAAGGGAGAGCTACTCAGAACAAAAAGCGAGGAGATGACCTCCTTAGCATGCATACAGCTTGGGATGGGTGAAGGGAAACCTGCCCTGGCAGATGAGAGATTCTCTTTTGTGGCCTGCAGGACCTGAAATGTGATACCTAGGCGCTGACTGAGGAGCTGTCTGAGTCATTAGCGATTATCTTTGAAAAGTCACGGAAGACGAGAGAGATTCCAGAGGACTGAAAAGGGCAAATCTAGTGCGAAGCTATAAACAGATGACTCAGGAAAACCCGGAGAATTACAGACCAGTCAGCTTAACTTCTGTACCCGGAAAGATAATGGAGCAAATAATTAAGCAATCAATTTGCAAACACCTAGAAGATAATAAGGTGATAAATAACAGTCAGCATGGATTTGTCAAGAACAAATCGTGTCAAACCAACCTGATAGCTTTCTTTGACAAGGTAGCAAGCCTTGTGGATGGGGGGGAGGAAGCGATAGATATGGTATATCTTGTCTTAAGTAAGGCTTTTGATATAGTCTCAAACTAGGGAAGTGCAACTGGATGGAGCTACTATAAGGTGGGTGCAAAACTGGTTGGAAAACCATTTCCAGAGAATAGTTATCGGTGGTTCACATTCACGCTGGAAGGGCACAAAGGGGGTCCCACAGGGATCAGTTCCTGGTCCAGTTCTGTTCAATATCTTTACCAATGACTTTTAGATAATGGTGTAGCGAGGACACAAAGTTTGCGGACAATACCAAGCTGGGAGGGGTTGCAAGTGCTTTGGCGGATAGGATTTAAATTCAAAATGATCTGGACAAACTGGAGAAATGGCCTGAAATAAACTGGATGAAATTCAAGGAGAAATGCAAAGTCCTCCACTTAGGAAGGAACAATCAGTTGCACACATACAAAATGGGCAATGACTGCCTAGGAAGGAGTCCTGTGGAAAGGGATCTGTGGGTCATAGTGGACCACAAGCTAAATATGAGTGAACAGTGTAACACTGCTGCAAAAAAAGCAAAAGTTCTGGGATACATCAGCAGGCATGTTGTAAGCCAAACAAGCAGCAATTCCTCTGCTCTACTCCGTGTTGATTAGGCCTCAGCTGGAGTATTGTGTCCAGTTCTGGGCACCAAATTTCAGGAAAGATGTGGACAAACTGGAGCAAGTCCAGAGAACAGCAACAAAAATGATTAACAGTCTAGAAACCAGCTATGAGAGAAAACTGAAAAAATTGGATTTGTTTAGTCTGGAGAAGAGAAGAAAGGGGACCTGGTAACAGTTTTCAAAGTACATAAAAGGTTGGTACAAAGAAGAGGGAGAAAAATTGTTCTCCTTAACCTCTGAGGATAGGACAAGCAGCAATGGACTTAAACTGCAGCAAGGGTGGTTTTTAGGTTGGACATTAGGAAAAAACTTCCTGTCAAGACAGTTGAGCACTAGAATAAATTGCATTGAGAGGATGTGGAATCTCCATCACTGGAGATTTTTAAGAGCAGGTTGGACAAACACCTGTCAAGGATGTTTTAGGCTCTAGATGATATTTATCCTGCCATGAGAGCAGGTAACTGGACAAGATGACCTTGAGAGGTCCCTTCCAGTCCTACGATTCTATAATTAGTCAGCAGAGGTGGGCTGCAGGGAGGGTGGGAGTGGAAAGGCTGCATGGATTGGCAAGAAACTAGTCCCTGGGCATCAGGCACAAAGTCTTTCCAAAGGAGATGGAGCTCCCTCCCTCAGAGAAAGATTGGGGTATTTACAGAACTCCCAGGACAGGCTGTGTGTGTGGATAAGCTGATGCACACAACTCCAGCTGTACAGTTCGAGTCTGCCAGCCCAGGGGAGCTGTCAGGATGTGATGGCTGAAATCCCACCGTGTGCGCAATCCCCCAGGGGGCGCCTCCAGCACACTACTACACAAAGGACACACCACCAGCACAATGCAGAAAGGCTCCTCGACTCTGGTGATGGAACACAGCAAGGGAGATGCAACATCTGTGCAGATCACAGTAATGGCCCCAAAAAGAGAATCCTAGATCTAGAACAATGCTCTTCATCTCCGCAGAAGCCAACAGGCTGGCAGATACTATGGAGATGAGGGCTGTGTAAGTGGGTGGCTGGAGATGTGATAGACAGGGCAATTTCTGGCAACATCTTTGAAAGCCTTATTGTGTTAACTCAATGTATTACTGTGGGCTGGGATTGTATGGCTCTCTAGATCCATGGAGCGGCCTGGGAGCCCCAAGGACTACACTGAAAATGTGCCAAACAATGGACTCTGGGGACAAAAAGTCTTCAGTAGATTTCCTGCAAACTCCCAATGGAAGATTACTACAATTTCCTCCATCTCCAGTTATGCAAAATCCCAGCCTTTGGAAGCTAGGCTCTAAGGCATGGGTCATTGTCTGCTGATCACCTGTTCCCACAGACGGGAGATCAGCCATTGCTTTATACAGCTCAGGCCTCTGAACTGCCAGCCTGGTTCTGGTTTGGAGTCAGAGATGGTAATGAACTTGTCACTCCAGGGAAAACCCAGCTGTGGGTTCTGAAGGACTAACACCTACTAGAGCCTGGAGTTGGGTGAGCTTTTTAGCAGGCCTGTGTGTTCTTTTTTAAAAAATAGGATTTCTCTGTAAGAATTTCTCTTCAAAATATAGGTACTTGCTCAGAAAGGGCTGCATGCTAACTTATAAGTGCAGGCAATGCACTGGGCATATCCTCTGGAGAGGAGGCAAAGTGCATACACTAGCCTTGTAAGCAGTCTGATTTGCTGGAGCTATCACAGTATAATCAGGGAGGAGTGGAGCCTTAAAGGTCCCCTGGTCAGGAGGAAGTACAATGCGGGTCTCTGCCCTGACAGGTGAAGCCTGGGAGATGGAAGTCTACAGTGGGTGGCCTCCAGGGACCACAGGGGGGAAACAGGTGCAGTGACCCTGAAACTGACAGGAGGGATGGCTGGAACGAGGTCAGCTGGGAGGCTGTCCACGGAGAAGTTTAACAGGAGCATTCAAAGTGGATGGCTCCAGCCTCATTAACCACGACTGTCCATTTATGACGGTGCTTGTCTCATAGTCTTTAAGGTCAGAAGGGACCATTACGACCATCTAGTCTGACTTCCTGCACAACGCAGGCCACAATCTCACCCACAGATTTCTGCCCCAGATCCCTGAACGGCCCCCTCAAGGGCTGAACTCACAACCCTGGGTTTAGCAGACCAATGCTCAAACCACTGAGCTATCCCTCCCCTTTGTCAGTGGCGGAGCTCAGCCAATCCAGCCAAACAAGCGCTCCGAAGATGAAAGAAGGGATTCAGCTCATGGCTACATGAGGCAGAGGAGGATGGGAAACAAGCTTGCCCCTGCCTGTAACAAAACCAGCTGGACAGGCTACAGAATCCAAGGAATCAGAGCTGGAGAAGGACAAGCCACTCTTCCCCTACGCTTGTCCTAGTCCCTGCTGGGGGGCCAGCACAGGGCACGCTGTACTCACCAGGCTAGTTTTCAATGTCCCATGCCACAGAACTTCCACTGCTTCTCTGCAAATCTTCCTGTTCAGAAATGTTTCCAGCCTGTATTTCCCCCTTACTCTAGCTAGCTCCTTGGGCTACCCTGACTCGGGTCACTTAGGAAAGTCATGGAGAGATTTCTGAAGGGATCCCCCTCCTCAGCCAGAGTCTGGAAGCTGGGATGTGGAAGGAGAGGAGAGCTAGGAGGACAAATAACGGAGGTCCTCACCGTTCTGTTTATGGTTAGGGTGGGCTTAGTTAAACCAGAAGCAGGTGAGCAGCAGCACACCCCACTCCCCACCCTAGTCTGGGTCCCCGGATGGAAGTTCTCAAACAGGCTGTGTAATGAGTGTCTGTCTGCCCAGAGCACAGATTCAGAGGCAAGGTTCCAAGCTCCCCAGTCATGTGTATACAGGGGGGCCTGGAGAGGCTGTTCTGCCCTGGTAGCTGGGTTACCTTTGCTGAAGCTCCACTCTCCAATTCCAGGACCACCAGTGGCTGGTTAGGGTGACTGTCAATGAGCTGCTTGGTCTTCTCCAGCACCTACAAGAACAAGCGGCACGTCAGACTGTGAATCGGTGCGTGTCGCCTGGACGCGGGAGGTCCACTCATGACAGGGAAAGATTTCAAACCTCCGCCAGCTGGAACTCCCCACCTACCCCTCCCTGATCACACTGCCCCAATCCTGCACAGACCCAAACGCTACACCAGCCAGGAGCACACTGCAGCCTTTGAGTGTGTGCAGAAGAAGCTCTCTCTCTGTGACCCAAGAGAGGCCTCCCCAATACAATCACCCGTTACCACCTGGAGTTCATTCAGCTGCAACTCATCCATACCTCACATCAGGCCCTGAAGCCTTCTCCAGGTGCCAACGTGGCTCGCCCACCTTTCTGGCCAGCAGAAGGGGCTGCTGAGTTTCAGAGGGGCAGACCATTTGTCCAACAGCCCCCCTGGGGTCAGATGAAAACATTTATTCCTGTTATAGAGGACTGTCCAACCTCACTCCCACGAGGTGCTGTGGAGACGGGGGGAAGGAAGAGGAGATTGCGAAGGGGAAAACAGCGACCTTGATTAGAAAAGGTGGGTGCCAGCTAGACTCCTGCATTTAGGCCCCTTCCACAGGGAGGAGAACAGCATACACTTGTTAGGGATGGGAGCAGGAAGCAGAGCCCACACAGATGTTCACAGGACCCCTCACCCCACCAGTGTTATCCAACCAGGCTAGTGGACTCACTCGTTTCTGGAGGTCTGCTTTGCTTGTGCGGTCCAGGTCATCCATGACCTTCTTCAGTGCTCTGAGCGCCTCTCTCAGCTCATCCTTCTGCCACTGTGGGATAACTGCGGTAGCCAGCGTCTGGGAGCAGAACAGGGGAGGGGGTCAGGCTCTAGGCCTCTGCTCCCCACCCTAGTGAACTGGCTTTAAACCCAAAAAGCCACTCAAGCAGAGCACCCAGCATGAAACTCCCTTCCCAATGTCACACACGAGACAGAGCGAGGTGACAGTAGTTCAATCTGCAATGCACGGTCCACCTAGGATACTTCTGTGGCCTCCATCACCATAGTGTCTGATGGATTTAGCCCCTCAATGCCCAGGGGAGGCAGGACAGGGCTATTATTGGAACAGTGGGGACTGAGGCACAGAGAGATCCAGGGACTTGCCCATGGCCACGCAAGACCGTGGCAGAGCAGGGAATCGAACCCAGGTTTCCCCAAGCAGCACTTTAGGCTCTGGACACCGGCCCCACGCCCCCTGGGGTCCCGACTGCTACATGACTTGCTTTGATTTAAGAACCCAGGCCAAGGAATCCCAATCTTCTCTGCTCCTGCCGGTCGGATGCAATGCCCCCGGAGGGTCTGGGGTCCCCACCCTACCTCACTGAGGTCTGCAATCTCCTTCTGCATGTCCTTGTTGGGAGCGGTCTGGACCTTCACTTTGGCATCCAGGGCAGAGAGCGATTTCACGAGGCTGTCCGCATTTCTTAGTGCCTGAGAGAGCAGAACTCAGTTCTTAGCTCCATGGGAGGGCTACCGAGCGCTGGGCTGTCCAACACCACGCGACAAAGGAGAGAAATACGACAACCCCCGAGAGATGTTCCCACAGGGAGCTACAAGAAAGCTCTCTCAGCAGCAGAGCTCAAGGCGGTGCAAGTCTATTGTCTCACACCCAGTACCTGCCACACCCCTCCTAGTACTGGCCTATGTCAGATACTTCAGAGAAAGCCATTAAAAGCCCACAAAGATGCACTTCACTGACCCTGGAAGAAAACGCCCTCGTGACACCAGCATGGGACCAGTTTACACCGCACAGCATGAGGACTGGAACTCTTGTGATGTTTAGTCTTTGTTCACATAGTTGATTGCAGCTGACAATATAGTGGCTGTCCCAAGAGCTCCAGGGCCGAGTTCTTTGTGCCATTTGCTCAGTAAGCGTAGAGGACACTTACAGATCTATTGTACCAAGAGCTGAACTACTTCTCTGGGAAAAGCGTCGTTCCATGAGACGCCAGCCCAAGGATGGGCGTACAGCCACTACAAGGCCAGCAGGAAGCATTTCTTCTCCATTTCTCTCACCCCTTTCACCATCCTTCCTCCCACCAACCTGGCTTGGCATGGCCTGGCAGGAAATCAGACACTGTAATCACTCTTCATAGTCTCCCGCTGGACTGCCAGTCTGACTGACAGCTGGAGGGTGTGCAACAGCGTTACATAGAAGGCTCCCCAGCTCCACCCTCTGATTGGCGGCCTGGCCAGGGAACCTCCTGCACAGTCCTCCTAGATCTGCAAGGACATCACTCGCTTCACCCATTGGACCTGCGGCTCTGAAGCTAAAGTAAGAAGCTGTAACTGCTGCAGGCACCTGGGCTCAAGTGCTCAGAGGTATCGCCCCAGCGGAGTCAGTGGTGCAAAGAGGCTACTCACAGGGCTTGGATTTCACAGTGATCCCCCTTCTCTCTCCACTTACCTTCAGCGCCTCAGCACCAGTGATTGCAACGATCCTCCGGATGCCTTTAGCAATCGCTTCTTCTGAGGTAATCACAAAAGGCCCAGCGTGGCTGGAGTTCTGCAGGTGTCTGTGGAAAGAACAGACATGGGCCCCCAAGGTGAGCTGGCTAAAAATCCTATCGCTGCCCCTCGTTCCCCCAGCCATCCTCCTCCTGTTCAGATACTCACGTCCCTCCGCAGAACTCGACGGATGTGACGGAGCCAGCGGCGCTGGAGGGGTCGGCCAGCATGTTCTCCACGGGGATGCCAATGGAGACGACACGCACCGGATCAGGGTAGGTCTCATCAAACACAGCCCGCAGGCCCTGGATAGCTTTGGCTGCTGCCAGAGGGCAATCCTTGGCATACACCGTCTGGGGAGGGCAAAGCAAGGGGGATCAGACGGGCACTGCCAGCACAGACGGAAAGGCAGATACAGGTTAACGGCATCAGGACTTTTCATCTCCCTTTCAACAAGCAACAGTTGCATGTCGTTGGGTGAGCAGCCGTGACTCTCACACCTTCTCCTCGGACATACGCCCATTCTGGGCTAACCGCTGCTTAGAGAGCTAGATGCAAAACCTGACAGATTTCAGCAGCCAAATTAGCCTACGGCCAACGGCTCATCAATGATCCAGTGACACTTGTGTGCTTTGCCAAACCTGGAGAACAGTGATCATGAGTACATCGCACTAAAGCAGGGGTGGGCAACCTATGGCCCGGGGGGGTCGCATCTGGCTCTCCAAACGTTTTAATCTGGCCCTTGAGCTCCAACCGAGGAGCAGGGTTGGGGGCTTGCCCCTTCTGCACAGCTCCTGGAAGCAGCAGCAGCATGTCCCCCACAACCCAGCTCCTACGCGTAGGGGCAGCCAGAGGGCTCCGCACGCTGCCTCCATCCTAAGTGCCACCCCCACAGTTCCCATTGGCCGGGAACCCTCCTGCACCCCCAACTCCTCATCCCCAGCCCCATCCCAGAGCCTGCACCCCCTGCTGGAGCCCTCACCCCAATCCCCAATTTTGTGAGCATTCATGGCCTGCCATACAATTCCCATAGATGTGACCCTCAGGCCAAAGGTACAGTGACAACAGGTGCAGCAAATACAGAACAGCCAATTTATACTCTGGGAAATATTGATGAGGCTCACAGAGTTCAGTTTAAACTTATATTTTCTAGTGAAAATAGGGCCATATCTCACCAGAAAATCTGAGTTTACACCAAAGAGGCCAACAAAGTGCAGCTCCTTCCCCTCCAGTGACCGTGGTTCTTTGAGCTGTTGTACTCATTGTGGCTCTCACTCAATAGCAGTACTATGAAAAAACTCCGCTCTGACACATGAGGTGTGGTTACCCCTAAGATGGGAGGCAGACTGACACACGTCTCTTGCTGAGACGTGACGTGAATAAGGAAAAGTTATTTACTTGTTCCTATAATAGAAGAACTAGGGGCCACCCATTGAAATTAGTGGGCAGCAGGTTTAAAACAAATAAAAGGAAGTTCTTCTTCACACAGCGCACAGTCAACCTGTGGAACTCCCTGCCTGAGGAGGCTGTGAAGGCTAGGACTATAACAGGGTTTAAAAGAGAACTGGATAAATTCATGGAGGTTAAGTCCATTATTGGCTATTAGCCAGGCTGGGTAAGGAATGGTGTCCCTAGTCTCTGTTTGTCAGAGGGGGGTGATGGATGGCAGGAGAGAGATCACTTGATCATTACCTGTTAGGTTCACTCCCTCTGGGGCACCTGGCATTGGCCACTGTCGGTAGACAGGATACTGGGCTGGATGGACCTTTGGTCTGACCCAGGACGGCCTTTCTTATGTTCTAGACCATGAGCCTCATGCTCTCAGCTCTTCCGTATCACTGCCTCTCCCTCAGGATCACGCCACATTAAACACTGTGTTAGATTGGGTCTGGAGGTGTCCGAAGGGCACGCAGCAGAATATACTCAGCACATGTCTGAGATGAAACCTCTACCCATGACACACGAGCAGAGCTATGCAGAGTGATCTGCGTCTGCTGTGAGAAGAGAACGGGGATCCTTGATCTGCTCTGGTCAGCCAATTCCACACTTGCTCACCCTGCACAGCGGGGACTCAAGAGGGTGGAACGATAAGGAACTGGGCTGTCGAGGTAGCATGCATCCTTCTGCCTGCCCCTTTCAACATCAATATCACATTTTTTCTGCGAATTAATGCCCTGATTATCCACCTGGCCCAGGTTCAGGAGGGGGAGGAGGAGTGTGTGTAGCATCACCACCACCACCACCACCACAGGGGAGTGAGGCGGAGGGTAAACTCAATGGACCCAGCACGCTGGCCAGCTGAGCCTGCGGCTCCCACCATTGGAGTCCTCCAGCAACCACCCTCTCCCCAGGATTCTGCTCAGCCCACCTTGGCTTCCTTTATCATTTGGTTGGCAATCTCTTCTGTCTTCTTGATCTCCTGGGTGGACATGGCTCCCCTGGCGGTGAAGTCAAATCGCAGCCTGTCTGGGGCAACCAGGGACCCTCTCTGGTCAGCATCCCCCAGCACCGAGCGCAGGGCAAAGTTGAGGATGTGGGTGGCAGTGTGGTTGCTCATGACGGGTCTCCGCCTTGGCTGCAGGGAGCAGAGGGAAAGAAATTATTAAAGGGCTCTGTGTTGGAGGAGCTGAGACTGGACTATTCATGGCACAGAGAAGCAGGAGGTTGCAGCTACAAAGCTGTTCAGCTTCAAGAGAAATCTGGAGCCAGCATCAAGGAAAACAGTCTCAATCCAGTTCCCAGGATCCCTATCACAGAGACCATCCCCCTAACTGTCCAGCTGGTTGGCAGTGCTTGGTGAGAGGCCGTGGACGCTGGACTGCCCTCTGGAGGGAGTGAGGGGGAAGTGCACAGAGAGCGGCAGACTGCCCATGTACAGGAGAGAAGATGGTACATGACAGGGTTCAACCAAGAATCTTCTCCCAACACTGAAGGGAGTGTTTCTCCCAAGAGAAAGAATCATTCCTTTTTCGAAGAAGTTTGATAAATTCATGGAGGCTGGGTCTATCAATGGCTATTCCCCAGGATGGACAGGGATGGTGCCTCCAGCCTCTGTTTGCTAGAGGCTTTCTGTTCATTCCCTCTGGAGCACCTGGCCGCCGTCGGAGGACAGGACACTGGGCTGGATGGACAGTCGGGCTGACCCGGTGTGGGGCCGTTCGGATGTTTTCATGTAACTGAAACCTTGTCGAGACCAGGGCAGCTGGACAATCCCTTCCTAGCCAGGATTTCACTAGTGTCCCAGTCTAACCCACATCACATTAACCCTTTAGGGCAGAACACAAACTCCAGCGGTCACCTCCTGGGGGACCCTAGCTCTGCTAAATGACATCTGCAAATCCAGGACTGCGCCCCAAAGCTCTCCGGGAGGCAGGAATTCTCAGTCACACAGCACGACACCACTGCACACGGGGCAAAGACCCAGATCGGCTGGGCTGCTCTGGTGGGAGCAGGCAGCGGCCCCAGAATGGTGGAAGAAAAGGAGATGCCAATTTCACCCAGGAAAGATCGAGGGTGTCACGCACTGGAGCATCACTAACTCACCTCATCAATATACAGACGGACTTGGTCTCCCACTTTCAGGCTCCCGTAAACCATTCCTATGTGAAGCACGTAGCCCCCCCGGATCTGTACGTTCTTCACCGTGAACTCCGTTTTCTGTACCACATGGGCGAGAGAACAGACAGCAGGGGACGAGGTGTTATTATTCCACCCAGCATCCTGGATGGCAACTAAAAAGCCCCCAGAAGAGCATGTCCCAGGAACACAGGCCTCTGGTAGCAAGAACGACAATCTGGTTGGTCTCGAAGGTGCCACAAGGACTCCTCATTCTTTTTGCGGACACAGACTAACACGGCTACCACTCTGAAATCTGGTAGCACAAGTGGGTCGGCCAACTCTCTCTGGGGACTGACAGCTGCTGTGAGCATGGGGGAACAAACAGGGAACTAGGAAATTAAATTAAGACCAAGAAGCAAAGGTGGCTTTGAGGAGTGCAGGGCAAAGCTCAGTTAAGCCCCGATTCCAATCACTGAACAATCGGCCATCACCACTCGGCAGGTCAGGATCGCAGACAAAGAGCCAAAGAGGGGCCCTGCAGAATGCTCAGCTCAGTCTGAGCCACGGTACTTATTTGGTTTCCATCACATGTGAGCACTCGATCCTCTGTACCATTTACCTGAGGCAGGTCAGGGCTATTCTCCCATTGTCATCAACAGGATGAAATTCAATAGTCCAAATGACTTCACTTTGGCAGGAACAAAACCAAACGTACAGCTACAAAACGGGAACACCTGGCCAGGCAGTCACACCGCTGGAAAGCACCTAGGGGAGTTCTAGTGGATCACAAATTGAATCAGCAACATGGGGCACTTGCAAAAAAGGCAGACGTCATTCTGGGGTGTATGAGAAAGAGCGTGGTACGTAAAATGTGGGAAATGGTTCTTGTACTCAGCTCTGGTGAGGTCCCACTTGGAGTACTGTGTCCCATTCCGGGCACCGTGCTTTAAGAAAGACGTGGACAAATTGGAGAGAGTCCAGAGGGGAGCAACAAAAGTGATCAAAGGTTTAGAAAGCCTGAGCTATGAGAAAAGGTTAAAGAAACTGGGCCGAAAGGAAAGCTGGGGACAGGGGAGGGAAGGACTTGATACCAGTCTTCAAGTTATGTTAAAGGCTGGTACAAAGAGAATGGGGATCAATCGTGCTCCATCTTCTCTGGAGGTAGGACAAGTCATACAGGACTTAATCTGCAGCAAGGGAGATGTAGGATCGATATAGTAACTCCTCACTTAAGGTCATCCCTTAAGGTTAACTTTGTTTCATTGTTACATGGCTGATCAATTAGAGAACATGCTGGTTTAAAGTTGTGCAATGCTCCCTTTAATGCCGTTTGGCACCTGCCTGCTTTGTCCACTGCTTGCAGGAGGAGCAGCCCGTTGGAACTAGCTGGTGGGGGCTTTGAACCAGGGTGGGTCGGCAGCCCCCCATCAGCTCCCCATAGTTCCCTGTGCAGCAGCCGCCCAGCAGGCTATCAGTTGCCAGCAGTCCCTCCCCCCACTGCCATGTGCTGCTCCTGCCCTCTGCCTTGGAGCTGCTCCCGGGAGCCTCCTGCTTGCTGTGTGGTGAGGGGCGCTGATGTCAGGGTGTCCCCCTTCTCTGTACCCCATTTCCACAGAGTAGATGGGGTGGGGGGGCAACAACAGGGCTCAGGATAGAGGGAGCTTGCTGCCAGCAGTTGCTGTCTCAACTTGGTGATCTACTTAAGAAGGCAGTGTCTTTAGAGTGGGGTCAGTGTACTTAAAGGGGCAATGTGAATCTCTCTCACACACACCTCATGTGGGTCTCTGTCTTACGCACACATGCACCCCCGCAACCCCCTCAGCACTTTGGAAAGTAGTGCGCTCCAGTAGGGAGTAGTGCGCTCCAGTGGGACAATGTGGGTTCATCCTCACATTCAGTTTCTGCAGGGAATGTTTGCAGCTACTGCCATGAGTCTATTCTGTCTTCTCCCTCCACACAATAACAACTTGTTAACCCTTGAGGGCTCAGCCAAGTGCTAGTCCATCATTTAGCAGGAAGGCATTCCCTGGGAAATAGTCCACCCTCTTCCACCACCATCTCCACCAAGTTTCACAATCACTAGCGAAAAAAATTTCCCTGGAACCTAATTCCCCCTATTTACACTAATTCTTATAGGGAAATTGGATTCGCTTAATGTTGTCTTGCTTAAAGTCGCATTTTTTAAGAACTACAACATTAAGCAAGGAGTTACTGTATCAGCAAAAACAATGAGGCGTCCTTGTGGCCCCTTGGAGACTAACAAATTTATTTGGGCATAAGCTTTTGTGGGCTAGAACCCACTTCATCAGATGCATGGAGTGGAACATACAGTAGGGAGGTACAAATACACAGCACATGAAAAGATGGGAGTTGCCTTACCAAGTGTGGGGTCAGTGCTAGTATTAGGAAATACTTTCTAACTCTAAGGGGGGCTAAGCTCTGGAACAGGTGTCCAAGGTTGGCGGTGGAATCCCTGTCAATGGAGGTTTTGAAGAACAGGTTGGACACATGCCTGTCAGGGCTGGTCTAGGTTTAACGGCCCTGCCTCAGCGCAGGGGGTCAGCTCAGGTGACGTCCTGAGGTCCCTTCCAGACGGACATTTCTAGGCTTCTATGATTGCACAGATGGGGAATTCAGAGCCCAAGTGACTTGTCTGTGGGTGAGCAAGGAACTGAAACTGGGTTTCCCACAGTCCAGGCCAAAACACTATCCACCACCCTTCCTGCCCAGCCCTCCTGTTTCTTCCCCAAGGAGGGCACTCGGGGCGTGGCTGTGTTTGTGCGTCAGCACACAGGGGCCTGGCCCCACTTACATCTTCGCTGCTCTCGTCGTCCTTGAGCATGTAGCCCTCGTCGTAGATCTGCCCGCCCTGCTCAGCGTAGAAGCAGGTCTTGTCCAGCACAATGCCGCACTCCTGACCCGTGGACGCTTCCTCCACAAACCTCTTCTCCCTGCGGATCGCTTGCACGGTGGCCACTGGGCTCTCAAACTCTGTCGCCGGTGAGGGGAGAAAAGATCAGTGAGACGACAACCCCAGCCCTTTACACATAGCTGGAGACACACGACCGGCAGCCACCTCTGAAGTACTAGAGAGGCTGCTTAAGGAAGAACATGGTCAGTGGAACCTGCAGGGGGACATTCAGCTGGGGTGGGGAAATCAGGGAGCTTGTCAGCTCTGTGGGGCAGGGACTCCCTTCTGTTGTGTCCGTACAGCATGGAGCACAACGGGGCCCTGATCCAGAATAATCAGGGAGCAGGCCAAGGCCTCAGTAATGGACCAAGATACCAGGGAATCCAGGAAAAGCCAAACTCCAAGGATGCCCAGATACAAAGCTGAAAGGGAACCACTAGAGCAGGGCTGGGCAAACGTTTTGGCTCGAGAGCCACTTCGGGTTGCAAAAAACTGTACGGAGGGCCAGGTCAGGGAAGGCTGTGCGGTGGAGGGAGGACAGCAGGGGAGTGGGGAGGAGCTAGCCTCCCCAGCCGGGAGCTCAGGGGCCGGACAGGGCGGGCCCATGGGCTGTAGTTTTCCCACCCCTGCACTAGACAGAGTTGGACACTCCCTAGAGCAGCCAGAAAAACTGGTTCCCTTTACAAGTTTTTCCTGGCTCCATGTGGTCAGTAACTTCTGCCAGACAGTGGCTTTGCCCCTCTGATTTGCATCTACCTCTGTTGGCAGCTGTCAGCCTGTCATGGTTCTCTCCCCTCTCTTACCCCTAAAGGTTGCCAGCTGATCACCGGGCAGGGGGAAGGGGAGAGATTCAGGAAGACACAAAGTGCCACCACTCAGCTATGCTGCAAGCTGCGGCCGAGTCCACAGACTAGCCCCCAGGCCTGCCCCCCTGCAAGACCCATAGGGCAAGACTAGGGGCAGGGGAACTGTTTGGAGGACACTGTCACATACCGTAGGCACCACTGGGATCGGACGTGTAGTTGTACTTAGGCGAGTCGTCAGTTACCTCCAGCCCCCGGGTGCGGAGCTCT
Organism: Dermatemys mawii; assembly: GCA_007922305.1. Classification (NCBI taxonomy): domain Eukaryota; kingdom Metazoa; phylum Chordata; order Testudines; family Dermatemydidae; genus Dermatemys; species Dermatemys mawii. Next base: position 2,430,540 of record ML677343.1, on the reverse strand, counting down.
TCGATAGCATAGATGTCCAGCATGATGCGGTCTTCCGCGTCGTCTCCCTTGCCCTGAGACTTCAGCTGAAAATGGCAACAGGTGGAAGTGTTAGGGGCAGGGACAGGATCCCTCAGTCCTGCCATAGGGATCCCATCCTTGGGCATCAGCTGGTTGGGCTTTAGCAGCACACGCAGGGCTGGAGGCATGATTGGGGCGGAAGGGACACCGGAGATCCTGGACCAAGTCTAGTCTAACACACCGATATTTACAGCTTTCCTCTCATTCACAGAGAGTCTGCCAAGAAATTGAAGCGGCACGAATCCAATGGGACGGTAGGGATCTACGTTAGGTCCCCCCTTTAGCGCTGGCTGAAGGTTGCCGGGGGAAGGATGCTCTGAAGCAGGGTGACTGGCAGCAGGACCTTCAGTAGCAATCCCATCCTCCCACTGTGGGGCACTCCCTGCACCTAGCGACCGCTACAGCTAGCGAGGGTTCTGCTCAGACTGCGCCTGCTCCACAGCGATTCAGTTGCAATGCAAAGCAGCCAAGCAGGGGCTCTAATCCTGCTCTGGATGTGGCTGACCCCAAAGCGCCTAGCACAGGAGGTTCTCACGGGGGAGCATGAAGGACACAGCTGGATTGGTGGGGTTGTGTCTACACTAGTGATCGGAGGCGGGATGGCTCCCCGTTTCTCTTCCATGTGGATTCTAATGACAGGACCACAGGTCTCGGCGGAGTGCTGGGCTTCTACCCATCAGATTGCTCAGCCGCATTCGGGGCACGCCTGGACCACACAGCCTGATTACACCAGTGTTCCCACAAACAAGGCTGCAGCATCCTACAGAAATGTGGGGAGGGGGAGAGACTCTCTTGGAAACTCGCCTGTCAATAAGGCCTGTTACTATAGGGTAGATTGAAAACACGGCACGTTCGATCTATTCTCAGGAGGAAGGTGCACGGAGCACTGTTGTACTGGTCACTGAGGTGCAGTAAGTTTCCCCTTTCTCCCCCTTCATGCAGAGACAGGCCCTGGCATGATGGGCCAGGTGTCTTCCCAGTCCCACAAATGCAGCATTACGTGGCACGAGTCCCACCTCCATACAGAGCAATGGTTCTCAACCAGGAGGCCACAAGCTAGCTTCAGGGGGTCCCCGAACCCTGGTGCCCTGCAAGGAAGAAGCCTTGAGCCCCTGTTATCTTGCAGGGCAGAAGCCTGGAGGTCCCACCCTCTCCTGCTGGGACCTGGGGGTTTTATTGCATGTTGAGGGGCCTCAGAAAGTAAAAGTTTGAGAACCCCGACCTAAAGAACCATCTCCACAGAGATCGCTGTCAGCTACACCCCCACTGTTCTCCATCTGTTGAAGAAGTCCTAGCCCAGCCTAAAGAAATACAATCAGTGAGTCTGCTTCAGGCAGCCATGGTACGAACACAAGAGGGCAGAGACAGAACTTGGGGGGATGCATGCCAGGGCAGATGTAAAGGCAGGTTTCCCACAATCACACAGAGGTGTGAAGATTTGCCTGGGATGTTTGGAGCCTCTACGGGCAACGTGGTGCTCCCGAGATCACCAGGAAGGAGGACGGAAAGCAACACAACATCTACCCAGCCCACAATGAGCATTTGTGGAAGATCCCAGGGCTGATCCTCATGCAGCCTGCTCCCTGTTTACTTCCAGGAATTCAGCCTTCAGGAGGGCAGTAAGGAGGAAAGCTCCAGGAGAGCTGGCAAGGAGCGAGGCTCCCTGCCAGGAGGCCGAGGTGCCCAGTGGACTGCAACCTCGGGATCTGCCCTCCAGCCAGATTTATTGTGCTTTGCCCCAGGACCCGGCAACATGGCCCAGGGTCAGATCTCCTAGGAGACACCCAGTTGTAAAGGAGCAGAGCTCTGTCCCTTGCAATCAAGAGCAAAGGAGTCCTCCCACCCCTGGGCCCCCTGCCTACTCGTCGTAATAGGGTCAACGCAGAGGGGTTGGTCTTTACCTGAGCCATCTTCCGCTCTTCCTCAAAGCCTTCCATGTCCACAGCGAGGCCCTTCTCCTCGGCAATGAGTCCAGTGAGATCCACGGGGAAACCATAAGTGTCGTACAACAGCCAGGCCGTGTCCCCTTGAGAGGGGAAACAGATCAGCCAGGTCTCCCACTAAAATACCCACTACTCCTCCAGCAGACCCCTCCTGCCCGGAGCAAATCTGCTCCCGAAGGGCTGGGGACACTTCCTCAGCAAATGGGGAGGCCTACAAGACTCAGAGGACCTTGGAGATTTGCCTGGCGGTCAGCGGTCACAGTGCTGCGGTCACAGTCTGCAGGACACCCATAGGTGGGTGGCAGCCTCATCAGAGGGCTCCAGGTCTGAACAGGCCACGGAGACGGGATCATCTTGTAGGTCACAGGTGAGCCAGTGGGAGGATGGAGCGCGGGAGCTCACTTCACAGCTCCCCGCACTGTGGTAGAGGGCTTCAGTCTCCTACCATCCATCTGCCACATTCGCAGGCAGCCCAGCTGAGCCCTGAACGACACCCAGATGGCAAATGCCGCTCAGCAGCAGATTTCCACAGGACGCAGCTGGTGCGTCGGGGCAGGAGGATTCCCTGGAAGCCTCATTCAGCGTGAAAGGAGTTAAAACAAACCTTACCAGGGATCCTTTTACTGTCTCCCAAGCTCTGGATCTTCCTGTCCAGGATGCGGCGCCCTCTACTGAGGGTTTTCAGGAACTGAACCTCTTCTTCATTGATAATATCCTTCACCATATACGGGTCCTTCTTTAGCTCGGGGAACGCGTTGCCCTGCAGACACAGGAGTAGCAGCCATTAGGAGCAGAGATCAGCATCTGACCGCAGATGGAGCCTCCTACCACGCACGACCTTGGAGTCTCATGCAGTTACTGTGCCGCAAAGGGACTTACCAGCGACTGCACCACGACGTCGACCAACGAGGCGAAGAAGCCCTTGGGGGCATTGAGCTTCTCATGGGAATAGCGCACGGCCCGCCGGAGAATCCTTCTCAGAACATACCTGCGGGAACAGCACAGAGAGGGGCCCTCACTCGGATGTTACATCCCTCTCCCTTCCTGCCAGTGGGATCCGCCAGCAGCTAACCAAGGGCAATGCGAATACCGGAGGCCTCTTCCTCAGCTCCTCCCACCTCGTTTTGGAAGATGAGGTGCGCTGGCAGAGTGCTGGCTGTGGGGAGCAGGACTAGACCAGCAGAGGGGCTGCATGTCAGGATTGAGGGGCACCAGCACAGCTGTGTGAGAGACGACCACATGCCAGCCTGTATCAGACCCACGGTCCACCAGAGGACGGTGTAAAAACCCTATAGTAATAGAGGTGAGATAAGCTGCCCACAGATTAGATCTCACACTGACCTCTATTAGTTAGAGCCTAGCTGACACCTAGGAGCATACAGTTTCACATCCCTTCCCAAAATGGTGTGACTGGTAATGATGATCACTCTGGCTATTCTTAATATCTGTCCTAAGAGTTCAATGCTTTTTGAATCTTTTGGCCTCATCTGGGTTCGCGAGTTCCACATTCTAACGATGCATCGTGTAGAAAAATATTTCCTTCTCTTCCTTTTGAATTTTCCTCCTTTGCATTTTATTCAATGTCCTCTTACTCTTGTGTTATGACACAAACACACCAGAACTTCTGGATCTACCTTCTCTAGAAGAGTCAGTACTTCCCATACTCTAGCGTGTCCCCTTTCAGCTCTCTCTTTGCTCAGGTAACAATCCCAGCTTCTCAATCATTCCTCACATGTGAGTTTTTCCAGGCCATTGATCATTCTCATCACTCTTCTCTGACCACAATTCTAGTTCTGCAGTAAGATGGGGTGACCAGTGACCGACAAGGCCACACCTTTCATTTATATCATTTCAGTGTTATTCTCCACCCTATTCCGGACACATCCGAAATTTCATGGCTTTCATACCCAGGTCCGTTTCTAGGGTTGATCCATCTACGGAGTTTACCTCCTCTATTGTTACCTTCGGGGCCTTTTTGACTAACGTTCACATTTTACTGAAATCTCCCTTTCTAACAGTTAATGATGCTGTGTCACTGTGTGATGCCCATCGGATATCAACACTAATCATACTGTGGTCACTGTTAGAGCGGCTCAGCTACTCTCCCTTCTTGAATTGGTGTCTGTGTGTTCACTTAAAGCGGAGTTAAAAACAGCCTCTCCTCTGGTGCTCTAGAACTAGCTGGTCCAAGAAGCAGCCACTTAGAGTATCAAGAAACTGTCTTTTTAAACTTGGTCCTACTCGGTCATTTGTCCAGTCTATGCGATTACTGGGGGTCTCCCATTACGACCGTGTTGTTCGATTTTGCTACCTCAGACCTCTCAACACTGTGCGCTCGCTCCAGCTCCTTCACTTGACACAGAGGCCTGCAGCACAGCCCTATTTCTCCATTTACATTCCGACAGCTTGGGAACTGCCTCCTGGGCAAACCACAAGAAGCCTGGCTCCAAGCACTGCTCTGGATCTCTTCCAGCCTTCTCACTTACAAGGGAAACAGTGGCTTGCATGCGCTGGGGGTTCAAATGAGGGATCCCCAGACGCCCAAAGGAGTGAGAAGACCCTCACTGCACCCAGAGCAGAGGGGCACATCGCACCACCTGCTTCCCAGATCAAAATGTCAATGGCTGGGTTTCGCCTGCCTCTGAACGGTGGAATTTCACCATCATCACCAGGACTGGACTGCAGCCTCTGGATACACCTACCACCGGCAGCAACGCCACGCCTGTTCCCTCCCCAGTTCAGTAATGCACAGTTGTGCCACATCCAACCTTACCCCCTGCCAGTGTTGTCAGGTCTCCCTCCATCAGCAAGGGCCACGGTGATAGTTCGGGCGTGGTCTGCCAGGACCCGGTAGGCCATGTCTATACCGTCGACATCCTCAGCACCGACCTTCCCTGTGTATGGCCTGACCCCGGTGCCCTATGCAGAGAGATGAGACAATGGGCATGGAGAACCTTGCTGTCTTATCTGATTAACATGGTGAGGTACATGGCTCTGCTCGGCAGCATGGCCTGGATGACCGAAGTCCAGGGCTGGCCTTGCTCTCCTTGCTTAGGGCCAGTGGAGGCTGGGAATGTTATGGAGGCAGAACACACCTCTGGATGGGGGAAGGTTACCTCCCTGTCCCCTCCCTCCCTTGGGAATAGAGGTTGAGTGGCTCTGGAAGGAGACAAACTCAGCTCTCCCTGATCGGACAGGTGCGCTGGGCACACGCGAAGTGGAACTGCTTGGCTCAGACAGAGCCCAGGTCAGCAAAGACAGTGACCGAGATGCAGAATCCTACAGGATTTGGAGTGACGGCTGGTTTTGCTACACTGGGTCAGACTTCAGTCAGGCATCGCCAATACAGCCAACAGTCTTTCCCCCAAGCACGTTCACCGCAGTCCCCATTCTACTTCCCACGCTCTATTGCTGCTTTCAGAACCTGGCTACTTCCTTCACTGAGAAAGCCAGACAGTGTTCAGGGAAAGCCGCCTTAAAGGCGACCTGCAAAGAGAAACACGTGTTTGTGGCCCTTTCTTCGTTCCTTTATGGTCGATGGAGATGGCCTAGGAAGGCTTTTCAGAAACAAGCCCCCAAAATGCAGCTTTTCTACCTGTTTTTTTTAATATACGAAATATTGATCCTGTCTACTCATTTGCAGAAAGGACTCTGTGGGTGACTAGGGGACTGGTAGGATGAGGATATCAGAACCCCCAGTCAGTGAAAGCCTACTGACAGGCCAGGGAAGGGATTTTTAGTCAGCCTGTGAAATCCATGTGTTAACAACTAGTCAATTCCAACCTCGGGAAACGCTCAGGAGAACGGATGTCTTTGTTAAGGATTCAACACCCCTCAGCCCCCCCCAGGGCTAAGATTGCTCACAATCCACATTTCAGAGTCTTCCAGCAAAATCCAGATGATCACATGGGATATTCCGATGAGAAAAGCAAGCAGAACAACAACTGTTTTTATCCATCATAAAGAACCAAAAAGGAGCATAAATCCACTCCCTTCTGCTGCGCGCCTTTCAGATACCACCCCGCAGGCCAGCCTAAGCCACTTACCTAACAAAGAGGGATTATAAAAGTCAAATTATACAGTCCTGCAAGCCTTGGACCAGGAGGGTTTTAAGGAAGGTGACTGGCTGCTGAAGTTTGACCTTGGACCCACCACCTAGATCCCCACACTGGGTCCCCCCCCGGGTCTTTCCAGTTGAGGAGAGCTGGACGTGACACCCTCCAGACCATGAGACGTCCCCCAGTGCTTGGGCAGGGTGCTGGTGGATAATCAAGAGGAGGAGAGGTAGGGATTCTCTTCACCAAGACTCCCAAAGGAGGGACATGTTGCTTCTGCAAAGTCTCCAGCCTCTGCTGGCCCAGAGCACAATAAACGGAGCTTGGCCACCTCAAGCCTACTGCTCCAGTCCGTTTGTTTACAATGGAAGTCCCTTTGAGTCAGGCTTTCTAGGGCTCCGAGAAGCTCTTAGTGCAGCTAGAAAGCTTGCAAAAGGAAGGCAGCTATGGGGGGGCGGAGTCTCCTACTTTTAAAGATGACATTTAAAGAAATATCCCCATGAGCTGCTCTGATCAGGTCCCACGTCCTCACCCCAGATTCACTCCTAAAGCAGCAGCTACAGCATAGTCTAGTCTTCTACCCTTGCCACGGTACAGATCTGCAAGCCAAGCGCTTTTAGGTTCATGACAGGTCATTCCTACAGCTGCTAGGAAGTCATTCTGGTCCCCTCCTCTGGAACAGCTTCCCTGAGGGTACAGTCCCAGGCACACCTATGAGGCTATGCACAACAGGGTAAGCGGATACATTTTGATCAGGTTCAATGACCCGGTCATGGATCTGTACCTTCTGGATGGCTTCAAAGTAGGGGATGAAGAGATCAGTGTCGTAGTTGGACATCTTGTTTTGCAGCACGGACACCAGCCTTTCCAGACCCAACCCGGTATCAATGCTCTTCTTGGGAAGAGGTTTTAGGATCCCGTCAGCCTCTCTGCCCGGCCCCAGGGAGAAAGACAAACAGTCATTGAACAGGTTGCTGCAGAAGGGTGGTCCATCTCTTCCCTCATCCCCACATGACTTTCAATCATCCCATTGGTCTTACAAGGCACGTATACAAATGGGCCACCGGGAGCCTTCATAAGAGAGTAATTAACGAGACACTCAAGAGCAAACTAGAACCAGCATAAACAAATCCTCCCTCACCCCAGAAAAATGGGCAGCTTGGTCCAGGAGGCTGCCACGGACCAACTCGTGTAACTGGGGGTACGGAGGAGCGTTCCAAAGTCACGGGACAGTGGCGGATTGGCCCTCCTTCCAGAGCGACACCAAGGGGAAGATCAGCAACCTCAACCCCGCTGATCCGGGCTGAGATGGCGCAGAAGTCCACCCGGTGGGGAGCGGAGCCAAGTGTTCAGCCTGAAAGACTCTCACTTGCACAGCCACTGTGCTGCCACCTTCTGCTCTCTCACTGCCCCAGGACGACGGTCCTTTCCACTCAGTAGCTGGGCTTGGTTATTTGCTCCCACTAGCTGCTTGGGGAGGATGGTTAACACACACCAAATACGTGGTACTGAGTGACATCGGTGCTGGGAGTGCAGCTTAGCTGCTGGGGTATGGAGGGTGAAGAAAGAGGGGTCTTACTGGGCCCTCCCCGTGTCTGATGAGGGACAGCAGCGGCGGGTCACTAGAAGGAGCCTATCAGCGGTTCTAGTGGCTAGCCCCGGGGCAGAGGTGTTACACAGGGAAAAACAGGCAAACTACAACCTCCCACCTCCTAAATCCCAGATTTCACAATTGAACCATAGTCCCCCAACACCCTGCTGGGCAGCTCAGATGCCGGCCGTGGGGCTGGCGAGAACGGTTCACATTGGAGAGCGGAGGCTCCCCAGCCGACAGCCTCCCGGTGCCGCGGCTTTGCAGAGCTGTCTTTTGATCAGAGTGACGCTCTCCTCCTCCACCAAACGAGAACTGCCTGGAGGCGGCGGGCTCTTGGCTCACCTGTTAAACTGTATGAACACCAGGTTCCAGATCTCCAAGACATTGGGGTCATCTTGATTGACGAGGTGCGAGGCATCCCGGTTCCCAATCCGGTCATAATGAATCTCACTGCAGGGGCCGCAGGGGCCTGTGTCTCCCATCTCCCAGAAGTTATCCTTCATGCTGCCAGGCAGGATCTTGCTCTCAGCCAGTCTGCACCAGGAAAGTGCCCATTAAATCAGAGAGGTGAGAGCAAGACGGGGACCTCCCCCAGTTCAGGGGCGAACAAAGAAACCACCTTTTACTTGTTAGAACTCATTGAATGCCTTGGAAGAGAGACACCCAGCGGAGAGCCTGCTTTCTAACACCTACCAGCTGGACTTCCCATTCTAGCAGGGCCAAACAAGAGCTCCCTCCCACATCTGACACATTCACAAGAAGCTCATCTCTCCTGGTGAGAGGCCAGTTGCACCTAGAATATTTTTAAGATGCCACCATGTGCTTTTAGAACAGAAAGTGATCCATTTTTGACAACCTTCTGTCCTGCAGCCGGACCACTGGCCTTGGTTCGGCTTCATTAGGGGACCTCTTTTGTGCAGAATGCCAAGGCTTTATTTAAACAAAGATACAACAGGATGCTCCTCAATCTCTCCCTTTTAATAAGGAGTATCACCTCCAAGCCCTTGGCTTTACGGCTCTGCCGCCCAGAGAACGTGATCTGTGATATGTTGCCATGGTGAAGACCCACTTATGTGTGTCCACTGCCAAATAAGACATGCTGCATTTCCTTAAAATAAAATGCAGTGTGAAGTAAATACCACCTACTGCCTCTGTTCCCACTGCAAAGCATATGGGATTTTAGCCAGAAAAGTATCTTGAGCGTGGTCACAAATGGGTTTCCATGCGGTTTCTGATTCCATTTCAGTGGTATAAGGTTAATTCATTCACAGCAATGGACCACTCTTGCTCAGTCTGTCCAGTAATCCGGTGCTGAAGGGATTCAGCCTTCACAGGTGCATTTACAATCCCAAAGATCCCACTTTCTAGCTGACAAGGGCTGCCTGGTTAGGATGGGACAATGTTTTACTTGTTTCAATCCATGTAGTCTCCCAGGCTCAAGTGCCACTGGAAATCCAATCTGACTACAGAACAAAGCTGCAGCAGATCCCAGCTCTTGTAAATGGCCGTAAATGAAATTAATGTAATCAGTACATGGAAACGTCCCTTCCCCTCAAATTTCCCCAGCCCCTCTCCCATTCCAAACACCCATTCGAAAAGAGACTTGGTAGCATGCCCTGGAAATGAGCCCTTCCAGACTATTTCAAGCCAAGCAGAAATCAATCCCGAAGTCACAGGCTCCTTGTGGAAAATACCACAGCAGCAGCTCCCATGCTGGCAAGCCAAAGCAGTTCCACCTTGAAGGTTTTTGCTGAGCACTGCAGCAGCAGGATAGCGCAGGAGTGCTCTGTCAGGCAGACCCATCCCAGGCCATTCAGGGCTTTACAGATCAAAGCCTACAACTCTAACTCCACCTGGAAACCAACAGGCAGACAGTGCAGCCCAATGTCCTGTGCTCACTGCACTTTAGCTCCTTGGGAGTCATCTCAGCAGAGAGGCCAGAGACGGGCTGTGGAGAGTGAATTTCTTCTCACCCCAGCAGGCTGTCCCTTTAGGGTGCGGTTTGGCTCACTGGTGAGACAACACAAAGCTTATTCTGCCTCAACCGAGGCATGGGCACACGAGGGACTCCAGGCTCCAAGGCTGTCAGGCCTGCCCCTATCACCAGCACGGTTTCCATGAGAACAGTTCTATTTTTAAATGCCCTTACCCCAGATCCCGCCAGATCTCTTTGCACTCAAGGTCTGGCTCTAATCCAGCTGCCTCGTTGCCACCAAAGTACGTGACGTAGAGTCTTTCAATGGGGATGCCGAACTCGTTGGTGAGAAGGTCCAGAGCCAGTTTACAAGCCAGTTCCTGCACCAGGAAAGACAAGGTGAGTGAGGAAAAGCAAAGAGATCTTCTTACCTACACACCACAGCCCAACCCAGAGCAGGTGGGAGGTGAAGGCACAAACTGTAAAGCTCAGAATAGTCTTTGCACATCACCAAGTCTAAAGCAAACTGAACAGGAAGCACAGGGAACACAGAACACATGAAATATTCTCTCACTAACTCCACTGCTTGCAAAAGAATTGAGGCCTGGAACCTACACAATGGATTACCCTCTCTCTAGGCCCACTGCAGATACCCCTTTGAACTGCCAGCTCTGCCAAACGCCTGCCCCTCAGAACCTGGAATGAGCCAAAGTCTCAGACTTTTAGATAGCAAATAAGGTCAAGAGTGTATTAGCTAACGAGAGCTGAAACAGGCAGGCCAATGTTGGCAGGAGCCAGGAAATCCCCATACATCACTAAACTGAAGGTTCCTTGGATGGCTTCATACAAGCAGCCAAAGAATAAAAATGAACACTCAGCAGGTTCCACTGTGATTCTCTCTTTCCTCACTGATTTTTGGTTCCACTGTTATTTTAACGATCTTGCTGCACTTTGATCAGCTTCGTGAAGTTCGGCGGTACAGTCTGAACTTTTGAACTAAGCCACTTGCAAGGACATCATCCCATGTCCTCATTTTATGCTATCTCCTCAGCAAGTCCTTCTCATTATCTCTGACTTTCACCCAGAACATCTGCTGGAACCCTGCCTCCAATGGTCTAAAGCAGGGGTCTCAAACTCAAATGACCATGAGGGCCGCATGAAGACTAGCGCATTAGCCCGAAGGCCGCATCACAGACACTCTGCCCCCACCCACCCTTCTCCCTTTCCATGAGGCCCTGCCCCTGCCCTGCCTCTTCCCACCCCTTCCCTGTCCCCATTCCAACCCCTTCCCCCAAACCCCCACCTCAACTCCACCCCCTCCCTACTCCCAGGGGGTGCAGGAGGGATGTGGCAAGGGTTCAGGGCAGGGAGTTGATGTGCAGGATGCGGCAGGGAGCTGGGCTGCAGGAGGGGTGTGGGGTGTGGCAGGGGACTCAGGGCAGGGGGTCGGGATGCAGGGTGCAGCATGGGGCTCAGGGCAGGGGGCTGAGCTGCAGGACGGGTGGAGGGGGAGGCAGAACAGGCTCCCTATTTGCCTGCCTGCCTTGTTCCCCCCCCCCACCCTTTGGAGAAGCGGCTGGAACCTAGAAGAGGGAGGGAGGGAGGAGGCGGGACTCTGTGTTGCCATGGCCGCGCCTCCAGATGCCTCCCCAACGCTCCCATTGGCCACGATTCCCAGTTCCCGACCAATGGGAGCGGAGAGGGGCAGCGCCTGGAAGAGAGCTCTGTGCCTCTCTCCCTCCCCCAGGGGCTGCAGCCACGTGATTCTGGCTGCTTCCTGGAGCTGTTTCCTGCCTGGGTGCGCGCAGGGCTAGAGTCGCCCTAGGCACGTCGGAGGGAGGAGGAGGCTGGAGAGCGTGGCAGGCCGCAGAAAAGAGCCAGGCGGGCCGCATGCGCCCCGTGTGTTTGAGACCCCTGGTCTAAAGCCTGCAGTTGGAGCCACTTACCAAGGGCGGGCTGCAGAAAGTGCACTGGAGGAGAGCCTGCTTGGAGACTGAAAGCCTGATCCAAGGAAATGTTTTGCCTTTTGTAGCCCTCTGGACCAGGAGACTTTAATCCAATTTAAAAGTACTGGTTTATTTGTATTTATGTACTGGTTCCCTATTGTTATAAGACTCACTGTTGGTCACACTGCTCTAGTGCTAACAAGGTGTTCACATAGTGCAGTGTAAGAGACCATAAAAGTACAGAGAGGAGACAGACAAGAACACAGTTCTACAGAGAGCTTATCACATTCGAAGTGCTCTACAGACGTTAGCTAATTAATCCTCAGAACAGCCTTGGGAGGCAGCTATGGGCTTTTTCCACCCAGAATGGTCCCAAGTACTTTACTATCTGATGCACAGAGACAGTCTCCTTTATTTTTGCATTTTCCCTTTTAATCAATGGCCTCACTGCTGGGGGGTGGTATACGGCGACTGACTTATGCATCTTACTATCATGCTCAGGGTCTAACTGATCACCAGATTTGGGGGCGGGAAGGAATCTTCCCTCAAGGCAGATTGGCTGGGACCTTTGGGACTTTTCACATTCCCCTGTAGCATGGGGTGTGGATCATCTGCCAGGATCATCTAGGCATTGTTAGTACATAGTACATTGTTATTTGTCAGCCTGAGATCGAATTTTGGGTTTGACCTTTGATACTCTTATATCTTATACAAATGTGTGTAAACAAAGGACAAAGCCTGCGTATGTTTCTTCTGCCTAGTCAGATGGGTTTGTCGGTACAAGAGTAGTTCAAGTGTTATAGTGCATGGTGGGAATGCAATATATGAGCACACTGTAAGACTGCCTCAGCCCCTATCTCAAGGCAAAGTCAAGCAACGAGTTGGGAGAGGCAAGGGAGGATTAGGAGGAAGGTACAAGACACTAAAAGGCCAAAGAAATGCCCATCCTTGACCGGAGCACAACCTCACTCCTTACCCCTCCCATGGGGTACAAAAGAGGTGGGATGAAGACCCCTGACCCAAAACGGAACATGACCCTAAGTTGTAAGGGTGGGACTGTGGGCACGCATTGCAGGTACATTTGGGCCTGCTAAGAAGGGGGGAATGGAGAACGGGGACCCAGGCAAGGCTCTGTGGCATTAGAGCTGGAAAGGGGGACACAGTAAACGCTCTGTGGTGTCACAGCTGAAAACAGAACACTGTGGTGTGTAGAACTCTAGATCGGCTTGCTTGGAACTGACCCCAATAAACATCGCACTGCCTGCACTTCCGACTTCTCTTCTACTTTCTGTCTGCTTGACAAGAACCAGGGGGAAGGGAAAACCCTCTAACAGGCATAACCAACTTAATCAGTTCCCTGCCACCACTGGGAACTTGGGCTTTAGGGGCATCTCAGTCACTCCCATTCTCTGCCTGCAGTACACAACAGTCCTTGTGTTAGCCTCCCAAGGACTGGTTTAATTGAGGTCATCAGGCTCAATGTAGAGATATTTGGGTGAAGTTTAGCAGCCCGAAGGTCAGACTAGGTGATCTGATGGTCCCTTCTGGCCTGACATTTCATGAAACCTCTGCTTAGATTCCAGATCCCCGTTGACCTTGAAGCTTACCTTGAAGTAATCTCCAAATGACCAGGACCCCAGCATCTCAAAGAAGGTGTGGTGGTAGACATCTTTCCCCACATCATCCAGGTCATTGTGTTTGCCCCCAGCTCGGATACACTTCTGGGTATTGACGGCTCTGGTCAGTTTAGCCATGGGATGGGAGGGGTCAAGGGTATTGAGGAAGATGGGTTTGAACTGGGAGGAAACAGAAGCAATTTAAACTTAAGAACTCACCTATGCAGCGAGCACTCTGTGGGTCAGTATTTGTGGGCCAACAAAAACATGCCCGATGCATGCACTTAGAAAGGCTGGGGTTGCCACTCCACCAGACATGGGCACCTTTCCATCACTCCTGCCTGTGCCCAGGAGGAGGGCAATTATGCCTCCCTCTCTTCCCCGCAATGCAAATAAAAGACTAGCAAAGTTTTTTAAAAACAGGATTTGTTTGCTTGGTGCTAAGAGCCTAATCCAAAGCCCGCTGTAGCCACTGACTGCCTGGGTACTTGGGTCAGGCCCTAGTAGCGGATTGAGGAAAACACTGCCTGGTGCAGAAGGGAAATGTCTCTGAAGAGCCCTCTGTGTCTGAGCAGGGAACGGTCCTGGAGGGTGGGGGAGGGAGGCTTTAAACACCAACCATGGCTTAGCAGAATCATTGTGGAGAAAAGCTGCCCAGGGATGTGCTGATTTACTACATCCCCCAGATGCTATGGCCAGACTCCATTCCCATCCAGGGCTGCCCTGCTCTGGGCCCTCCAGTGTACAGGGACATCTGATCTAACATTGCCAGATCCCCAGAGGTCTGACAGGGGAATTGTTGGAGCAATTCAGCCCCGTTTTATCTCACCAGAATGAATTTCAGCGTGATAAGTACTGGCCACAATACACACGGCTAAGCACTCCTTAGTTCTTTGCTCCCGCAGAAAGCACAGGACAAGTATCAAAGTCACATGGTCCCAGGGAAGAGTCTTACCTGGTTCATGCCAGCATTGGCAAAGAGCAGCGTAGGATCGTCCAAGGGAATAGTCGCAGATGAGTGGACATAGGTGTGCTGGTGCTCTTTGAAGAAATCAATAAACTTTTGCCGGATCTGTGCAGCTGACAGTGTAGTTTCCATCCTGAGATCACCGCGCAAAGCTGGCAAAAGGGAGAGAGAGAAAGCAGATGGGTGAAGGATTCATTCTGCTCAGTTTAATGGGACAGTAATGAGTAAGGATCCGGGGGAAGGGGCAACTGGGATGTAATTCACCCAATTCTTTTGTCTGAGTCTCATGGAAGTTAGAATTTTCAGACGTTAATTTCTAGTCTCACTTGTTTCCAGGAGTGATGTGAGAGTCTCATTTTGTCATAAATGGTATTGGGCTAAAGCAGGCATGGGCAAACTTTATGGGGGCCGGATAGGGAAGGCTGTGCCTCCTCAAACAGCCTGGCCCTGCTCTGTATCCAACCCCCACCCACTTCCCACTCCTGACTGCCCCCCTCAGAACCTCAACCCATCCAACCCCCCGAGCTCCTTGTTCCCTGACCACCCCCTCCAGAGACCCCCACCCCTAATCGCCCCCCAGGACCCCATTGAACCCCACCCTCCCTGTCCCCTATCCACCCCCCAACCCCCTGACAGACCCCTAGGACTCCCACACCCTATCCAACCCCCGTTATTCATCCCCTGACCACCCCACCCCCAGAACCACCTCCCCATTCAACTGCCCCCTGCTCCCTGACTGCCCCCAGAACCCCCTGCCCCTTATCCAAGCCCCCGGCCCCCTTACCCCATGCTGCTCAGAGCAGCATATCTGGCAACCGTGCGGCCTGCCAGAGCTAGACACACTGCACCGCAGGAGCGCGCAGCCCCACCCCCTTACCACATCGCTCAGAGCAGCAGGAGTGCGCAGCCCCACCAGAGCCAGCCACGCTGCTACAGCGCTGCCCAGGAGCAGCGGGCCAGAGCGCTGGTAGCGCAGGATGCTGAGGCTCTGGGGAAGAAGGGAAGGCGGGGAAGGGGCTGGGGAGAGCCTCCCCAGCCGGGAGCTCAGGGGCCAGGCAGGACGGGTCTGCAGGCCGGATGTGGCCCACGGGCCGGATGTGGCCTGCGAGCTGTAGTTTGCCCACTACTGGGCTAAAGGATCACAGATTCTACAGCTTTAAGGCAAAGTATCCCCTCAAAACTTGTGTGGTGGATACCAAACCATTAAGTCAGATTGATCATGGCTCCTCTGGGGAGGGTTCCTGAGTCACAGACACAAAGGCCTACAGTATAGGAACTCCTCACTTAACACTGTCGTTACGTTCCTGAAAAATGCGACCAAGCAAAACGATGTTAAGCGAATCCAATTTCCCCATAAGAATTAATGAAGTTTTAAACCCAGCGGTTCTCAAACTGGCAGTTGCGAGGCGATTCCCGGAGGGTCGCCTGAAGTGCCGTCGAATAGAATGCTTCTGCTTTCAGCAGCATTTCGGCGGACACGCTGCGTGCGTCAGAGTGTGCTCCGAAAAGCCGCTGAAGTGAAAGTTTCTGCTTTCGGTGGCTTTTTGGCGGACACTGTGAAGCGCTCGGCACGTCCGCCAAAATGCCGCCGAAAGTGGAAGCATTCTATTCGGTGGCATTTCAGTGGACACACATGGGTCACGGCGGCCCATGGGGAGGAAAAAAGAGACCGCCAACCCAACAAGTTTGAGAACCGCCATTTTAAACAAACAATTTAACGCTGGTACACAGTGATGATGATTGTGAAGCTTGGTTGAAGAGGAGGAGTCAGAGGGTGGGGTATTTCCCAGGGAATGCATTACAAGTGCTAACCGATGAGCTAGCTTTTGACTGAGCCCCTTAAGGGTTAACACATTAATGTTAATGTAGCCTCACACCCTACAGCAGGGAGACAGCATAGCAGCAGATACAGACACACACCTTGTGTGTGGGGGAAAGAGAGAGGCGCATTGCCCCTTTAAATACACTGACCCCACTCTTAGGTACACTGTCTTTTTAAGTGGATCAGGAAGTTGAGACAGCAGCTGCTGCCCCAAGCTCTCTCTGTCTCTCTCCCTCTGTGTCCCCAGCCTGCTCTATATTGAGAAGGGGTAAGCGGGGTTCAGGAGCGGCAGGGAGGGGGCACCCTGACATTAATTCCCTTTCCTCTCCTCCCCACCCCTGCACAGCAAGCAGGAGGCTCCCGGGAGCAGCTCCAAGGCAAAGGGCAGGAGCAGCACATGGCAGTGGAGGAGGGACAGTTGAACTGCCGGCAATTGATAGCTTGCTAGGCGGCTGCTGCACAGGAAACTTAGGGGTGCGCGGAACTGATGGGGGGGCTGCCGGTTCACCCTGGTTCCAAGCCCCCACCAGCTAGCTGCAACCGGCTGCTCCTCCTGTAAATAGTGCAGAGACCAGGCAGCCAAAAGAGGTTAGAAGGAAGCATTGCAAACTTTAAACAAGCATGTTCCCTAATTGATCAGCAACGAAACAATGTTAACCGGGATGACTTGAAGTGTGGAGTGCCTGTACTGGTGGATCAATGCCAGGGGTGGGCAAACTACAGCCTGCGGGCCACATCTGGCCCACGGGCCCTTCCCGACCAGCCCCTGAGCTCCTGGGCAGGGAGGACGTTCCGGCCCCACCTGCTCAGCGCTCCATGCTGCCAGCGCTCTGGTCCGCCGCTCCAGGGCGGTGCTGAAGCTGCAGGGCTGGCTCTGGCGGGTCCTGAGCTCCTGCCGCTCTGAGCGACGTGGTAAGGCGATGGGGCTGCGAACTCCTACTGGGCCGCGTGTCTCGCTCTGGCACGCGTGAGCAGTGTGGTAAGGGGGTCGGGGCTGGGCCGGGGCTTTGCATAAGGGGCAGGGAGTCCCAGGGGTCTGTTGTGGGCATGTGGGTGGACAGGGGGGTTTAAGTAGAGGGTGCAGTTCTGGGCGGGGCAATTAGGGTGTGGATCTCAGGAGGGGGCGGGCAGGGGACAAGGAGCAGGGGGGCTTAGATGGGGGGTGCAGTCTCGGGGGCTGGTTAGGGGCAGGGGTCCTGGAGGGGATGGTCAGGGGACAAGGAGCAGGGGAGGTTGGATGTGTTGAGGGTTCTGAGGGAGGTGGGAAGTGGGAGGGGGTCAGATAGGGGCCAGGGCCAGGCTTTCCTACCCTACCCGGCCCTTCATATTTTTAACCTGGATGCGGCTCTCAAGCCAAAAAGTTTGCCCACCCCTGATCTGTGCTGTAGCTCATGAATGCCATCCAACAAGGATCCCGTTGCCTTACAAATACAATAGTTAGATAATGGGTTTTAAGTGATCATTGCATGCTCTACAAACCCCAAGCTAGGGCTGGAAATTCAGTAATTCTCTTAGAAAGAAAAAAAGGGAACAGATTTTTATAGTTTAAAAAAAACTGAAAACACCAGGCTGCAAGAAAATCGGGACTTAAGGATCCTGCACCAATCACCACTATCTTACTAACTGATGGAGAAAGGATTGGGAACATGCTGTAGCCCCTGAAAATGTGTATGGGAGAACTGGGAAGCAGGGTCTACTCCAGCTGTCAGGGGGACAGCAGGCAGAAGTAGGAAATGGGTCTGAATGGCTTCTTTTTGGCTGCTTCTCCAGAGCCACAGAAGTAGCAGAGGAACCAGCAGCATGATTGTCAGTGCAACACACCCCTTCAGCAGCCCAAATGTATTTTGGATTCCAGCCACCCAGGCCCAGATTCATCAAGGCATGTAAGCACCTAGCTCCCGTTGAAATCAATGATAGACAGGTGTGTAAAGAGGATCTGAGTCTTGGGGTCTATTCTGGAACCCTCCAGAGGAATTCAGAGAGAAAGAAGTGTCCCGTTTTCACAAACACGAGATGGAGCAGAGCAACTGCCTGTCCACCACCCAAGTCATTAGACCAGCAGCCTCTCTGCCTCTCTCTGAGCAAGAGAGAAGAGGCTGGGGCTGGAAGCAAAGGGGAAAAGAAGCCAAATTTAAAAAACACATTTTAGCTGTCAGGCCTTTTCACTTCCCCCAGCACGAGGATTTTGGCAAGAACCACCCATTTAGTGACATGGCCAAAAGTCACCTGCAGAGCAAAGAACTGAACCCAGGAGTCCTGACTTCCAGTCCGGTGTCCTAACCAATATCCCTCACAGCACATACAGATGGAAAACAGACGATGCCATTCTGAGCAGCGCTAAGATGATGCAACAAGACTCCAACAATTACAAACAGGGCACGACCCCAAGGCGCCTGGCACTGGCTACTGCGGGGAGACAAGACACTGAGCTAGACAGAGCATCAGCCAGACCCCGCGCGGCCACTACGTTCTTAAAATGCAGCCCCCGGGGCCCCACATTTGGAAGATCTGGTTTAAAAACTTCTAGGCAACAAACCGCCCCCAGATCTACTCCCAGGATGCCGCGGGCCTGGCACTACCGGAGCCACGTGCAACACGAATACACGCTCCCTACGCGGGGCTCCCCCGTCCCCTGGGCCCACGTGACACGACTCCCCATCCCAGGGAGCCCCCAGACCCCGCCATCCTGAGCCAGACTCCCAGCATCCCCTGCGGCTCTGGCGCACCAGCCGCAGGGGATGCCGGGAGAATGGCTCGTGAGGGGGGCACTATGGTAACCGGGGGGGGGGGATCCTGCTCCCTGCCGGCACGATGCGGCCCCAGTCCGGTCTCCCCGGCTCCAACCCCCCGGCGCTGCCGGTCTTTACCTGAGCCCCGCACCGCCACCAGCAGCACCACCACGACTCGCCGCGCAACCGAACCCGCTGCAACTTCCGCCCCGCCCTCTCCCCGGCTAGGCGCGGACGCCGGCCAGTGATTGGTCTCTGCCGCTGACAGTCACCCGCGGGGCGGTGAGTTGGTGACGTCACTGGACAGGGTGGCGAGGTGGCTGATGCAACAGTCGTGAAACGGCTTCTTCATGGGGGTGGGGACACGGGGCCGCACTGGGCGGAGCCAAATGACAACGAGGGGTGGGCGGGGCCAGATGAGACCGAGCGGTGGGCGGGGCCAGATGAGGGCGGGTGGGGTCCGCACACTTGGCTCGTGAGGGGGCAGGCCGGGGCTCTCCCCGCCCCAGGGAGCAGCGCGGGGGCACCGCCCGGGGGCGGGACCCAGGCGTCCTACTGTCTGCCCGAGGCCTCGCAGCCCCGTCAGTGCCTCTATCCCGCTGTCCGTCTCTCCGGGAGTCCGGCCGGGGCCCCGTGCACAGGAGGGGGGTGGGTGGCCCCGTGCACAGGAGGGGGGTGGGTGGCCCCGTGCACAGGAGGGGGGTGGGTGGCCGGTGCGGTCTCCGCGGATGAAGCGGCTCAGCCCGTGCCGCGGCCCCGGCGCTCGTTCCCGGGGTGTTTCCTCCGGGCCGGGGTCTCCCGCCCGCGGCGGTCCCGGCAGACGCGCGCTGCCGACGCCGTTTGAGGGCGAAGCCGGGACCCGCGTCCCGGGGCCGGGTTGATCCCGGGGCCCCTCCGCCCCGCCTCTCGGGGGGCGGGAAATGGCCGGGCCGGGAGCTGTGTGGCGCGAGGCGGGGAGGCGCCTCAGGGCGGGAGACCCAGGCGTTCCACAGCCCGCTCCTGAGGGGCGCGGGGAGCTGGCGAGGGCCGGGGGGTTCTCCGGGGGGGGGGGGCGCATGTGGAGGATAGAACAGGGTCGGTCTGAGGGACCCGGGCCGAGGCTCGCAGCCCGCCGGGCCCGTGGAGAGCGGCCCAGGGAGGCTTCCAACTCCCAGCCCCTGAGCAGGGGCGGGGCTGTTCCGCGAGAACAAGGCTTGAACAGCCCGCTGCGGAGTGACCCGAGGAGCGTTTCCTGAGGGAGTCCCCCGGGGGCAGGAGGAGCGACGCTGCGGCCCTCGGGCGAGTTTCTTGCCTGTAGCGCAGGGGCCGCCTTTTGTTTTTGCTGGTGGGAGCTTTTGAAGGGGCAGGGGAAGGGGGCAGGCAATTGTCAGCATTTATACTGCGAACTTCTCTCATTATTCCACTTACTGAAGGTGTCTGTCCTTATTTTTATTTCAAGAATTAAATTGGTTTGATCTACATAATTACTTCATTCTAAATTGCAGCATATTAAAATCATTGCAATTACTTAAAAGCTGCCTTCACTGACCTCCCAGTTTAAAGACATTAGTTTCATCCAGAAAGCTACAGTGAGCCCTATCAGCAATCTTATTTACATCAAGGTCCCTTGGTATTGTTTGGATGCATGTTAAGGACAGCTGCATTATTGAGTTGTGTCTGTCCCATCCATGACTGGAGATAATTTTGAAGGCTGCTGAAGCGGAAGAATGAGTTCAGGATGATACAGCCACAATGAGAAGGCTTCTTGTACATTTGCAGTACTCTGGATACATAGTGCTTCTGGAGTACTGCAAATGACTCCAAGACCTTTCTTGTGGGGTAACAGCTAAGTTAGGCACCATCATTTTGGGTATATAGTTGGGATTATATTTTGCCATGTGCATTCCTTTGCATTTAACACTGAATTTCATCTGCCATTTTGTTGCCGGGTCACCCAGTTTTCTGGGATCCTTTTGTAGCTCTTTGCAGTTTACTC
>ML677343.1:2313376-2354918 GCA_007922305.1 Dermatemys mawii | reverse complement strand
AGTGTGTGTGATTTTTTCACCCCTCTGAGCCAGCAAGTTAGAGCGCTGGAAAATGTCAGTGTAGCCAAGCGCACAGAGCACTGTCTGGGGTTAGGGTGAGTAGACCTTCCCTATGAAACTCAGCAGGGTTGGGGGGTGGGACTAGAGCCCTGCCCTGGACCCCCTAAATGGCACCCCTGCTTTGCCTCCTTTCTAGAGAGTCATGAAACCCCCAACTTCTCTGGATTCTTTTTCCATCCCAATTTTCCCCTGTTCTCTTGAGGCAAGAGGGGGTCTGTGTGCTAGCTATGGAGTACAATCACCTTAACCAGATCCATACCGACTTAGCCACCAGAATCCGCTTAACTATCTTTATTCCAAAATACATTTTCATACAGCAAACAAAGAAACCACCTTGCCCACAGTCATCCTAGCCTCTGATCCCAGAGGGCGAGATCAGCTGGGAGGCACGATGGAGTCCTCATATTTCTGGGGTACGACTCCCCAGAACTTCATGAACTCTCCTCTGCTCCGTGGGGAAAAGCCGCAGCACCTTTGGTGGCTTGTACACAAGACATATTTTTAATAAAGCCACAGTAAGTGAATCCTCCTTCAGGCAGGAACTTTTGTACTTAGAAGGTGACATGGAGGCAATTCTATCGGTGGTTATCAACTGAGGGAGGATAAACTGACCGAGTCTTGACGCATGCAGTGAGACCACATACACAGATAGCTGGGATCTTTCCCACTGATCTCCTGCCCCTTTCTGTATCGTAAGTTTCATACAGTTTGACTAACAGATCAGTGACGAGGACAAGTGATATGATTGCCAGGTCACTTCAGTAGTAATGAGATCTGTTAGCTTGCTCTTTGGGAATTTTCAACAACTATCCAGGTGGGTGCGTTCTGTGCATGCAGCTGTATCCAATCCTGCAGTCACCCATTGATTGCAGCAGGCGTGCAGCTCCTATAAACATTTTCTGTACTGGCAAAAAGAGTGGTGAAGAGATTCCGGTGCTATTTTCTCGGCCAAGGCCCGTCTGTGTTGTGTGCATGCCACTAAGTCACTTCTCAGGGGTTATACCCTTTAAGTAATAAACCCAGGAAATGCCCGCCCCCATGCCTGATGCCCGGGCGCAGGAGACGACCAGCTTGCTGGTGACGGGCATCTTGCTGCCAGTGGGGTTCCCCTCAAAGCCGACGGTGATGAAGATGTTCTTCTTGGAGCGTATGGTCTCAGCGGCCTTTATGGTGAAAGCTGGGTTCTCCACGTTGTAGGTGAAGGCCGTGTGCTGCAGGAACACGTTCTTGAAGGGAATGGCCGTGCTGGAGCCAGCCTTGATCTGAAAGGGGCCCTGAGGCTTGGGGAGCACAGAGACACCAAAGAGCGGGATGCTGTATTCTCCGCCGATGGGTGAAGACAGGGTGAGGGTTGCTCTTGATTCACCCAGCTGGTAGGGTTCATAGGTTACCTCCACATTGACCTCTGTGCCCCCCTGAGAGCCAGGGGCTGCATTGATGATTTTATCCGTGTGGAATTCTGAACAGTCAACCTGCAAGGGGAGAGAAGGCACCGCTTGGATGTGGGGACGCTGGGGCCCAGAGCCCAGGGACAGGAACAGCCATGGGGCAATTTACCATCAGCAGGGTCCTGATTCAGAATGTAGGGGGGGGATCTGTATTGTTTTCTAAATGCAATGCACATTCCAGACCCCTTCACCTGGTGCCTTTCAATGCACACAGGGAATGCCCAAACCTCCCCCATCCCTAGTGGACCTCTGGGAACGTTTGACTCCGGGGATGGCTTAGGAGTTATTTCCTTGGGCAGTAACACCATGACTAACGTTGACACACAAGGGGATGTCTACACTCTAGAATAATAGGAGCCCTAGCTAGAACTCATCTAGCACATCAGTAGATCTCAAAGAGGACAGTAACATTCAACCCCTTTTACAGATGGGGAAACTGAGGCACAAAGTAGGGAAGCAACTTGTCCACAGTCATCCAGCAGGCCAGTGGCTGATCCGAGACTATAGCCCAAGCCTCCAGTTCAGTGCTCCGTCCCCTAGGCCACACTGATGACCGAAGCACCATTACACTGAGGTGTCAGCTCTGATGAAACCTGAGTGACCCCACAAGGGAAGATGGTCCCTGCGGGAGGCTCAGCTTTGGGGTGAAGTCAGTGGGAAGGCGGCGACATTGCCCACAACCGCCCCAGCTGCATTGGTCAAGCTAGGAGAGGTTCCAGCGGGAAGGGAGAGCAGTGCGGAAGGGGCTGTGTACTGCTCACGAGGGCTGATGGGGTAGTGTAGCGATGCGATGACTTATCAGTACAGCGCCTCCTGTTGGCTGTCTGGGAATTAGCTTTTGGCACCAGCCTTGGAGCACCCTCTGCAGGCTGGTGTCTCGCCTGCTGCTGGCCCCCGTGTCCCTCCTGGACCCTGGTGCCCTTTGCCCTGGGATGCTGCCCCCTGGCAATACCCCCAAACTCTGGGTCTCCCCTCCCCAGGGAACCCCCAACCCTCTATCCCCACCTTGCCTCAGTCTATGGCTCCTGCCAGTCGGCACTGAGTGCCCGTTCCCTGGGGCAGACTGCAGTGTAAACGCCATGCATCATAGACCAGGCGGGTTTGGACCTGCTGCCGTTCCCTGCAGCCCAGGACCTTTTCAGGCCTTCCTATCAGACCGCAGCCTGGGAGGTCACCAGGCCTGAGCTCCCCAGCTCAGCCTGCCCCTTTCCCAGCACGGCTCCACCTTCAGTACCCTTTGCTCCTTCAGGCAGCCAGGTCCATCTCCCTCCACAGCTGGAGAGAGGGCTTAGCTCCTGGCTCACAGCCTTTTTATCAGGGCCAGCTGTGGACTAATTGGGGCATGGCCCAGCTGTGGCTGCTTCCCCAAATCAGCCTACTCTCCTGGCTCCCGGGGCAGTCCTTTCCCCCTGGGCTGTTTTAACCCCTTCAGGACCGGAGCGGGGTGACCGCCCTGCTACAGGTAGGTAGTCGGAGTTGCCAGCTGAATGTTTTTACTTCCACCTCCCCCCGCCCCCCCGAGCACTTGTGGCTTCCTTTCGGTTCAGCCAGCCCCAGAGCTGGGGGGCGGAGGTGCGGGGGGTCACCTTGCAGGTGTACTCCGCTCTTTGGCGGGTGTAGTTCAGGAACTTGGTGGTGATGCTCTGGCTGCTGCCCAGCATGGCCCGGAAGTACAGCGGCTTCTCCGGCCTGGCCGCGAGGGCTTTCAGGTTCAGGTCATACTGGAAGGAGCCCAAGTCACTGCTCTGGAGCACCAAGCGCCCACTGACCTCCCCGACCTTTAGGGGCTGGAATTCGAACACGAGCGCCCCCTGTGGGGAAAGAGAGAACAACCTCGTCCAGCCGCGCGGGAGCAGCCATGCTAGTGCCCAGCCAGGAGGGACATTAGCCCTTGGTGTGCTGTGTCCTGGATAGCCAACAGCTGCTGTGACACCCAGCCTGGGACCTCTGGAGCTTAATACATGAGCCTCTATCGCAGGGGTGGGTAAATGTTCTGGCCTGAGGGCTACATTGGGGTCCAAAATTATATGGAGAGCCGGGTAGGGAGGGCTGTGCCTCCCCAAACAGCCTGGCCCTGCCCCCATCTGACCCCCTCCCACTTCCCACCCCCTGACTGCCCCCCCCAAGAATCCCTGACCCATCCAGCCCTCTCGCCCCTTGTTCCCTGACGACTCCCTCCAGAGACCCCCACCCCAACCAAGATCTCGCCCCCCTGCTCCTTGTCCCCTGACAACTCCCTCCAGAGACCCCCCATGCTCCTAATCACCCCCCAGGACCCCAACCCCTATCCAACTGCCCTGCTCCCTGACCGCTGAATACCCCGACCCCTAGCCACAACCCTGCCCCCTGACAGGCCCCGTGGGACTCCCATGCCCTACACCACCCCCCCGTTCTCCATCCCCTGACTGCCCCCCAAGACCATCTGGCCCTTATCCAATGCCCCCAGCCCCGGCCCCCTTACCACACTGCTAACTGCTGTGCTGATCCGAAGGAGTGCGCACCTGGCCTGGCCCCACAACGTCCCAGCTGGGGAGGCTAGCTCCTCCCCCTCCTCCGCTGTTCCTCTGCCCCCTCCCCCGCTTGAGTGCGCCGCGTGAGCAGTGTTTCGGGGGGGCGGGGGGCAGGGCTGCTCGACGTCTGGCTCCAGGCCAGACCCGGAGTCAGATGTTGTGCAGCTCCGCCCCCCCGGAGCGCTGCTCGCGTGATGCGCTGAGGCAGGGAGGAGGGGGGAACAGCAGGGGAAGGGGAGGAGCTAGCCTCCCCAGCCGGGAGCTTGTGGGGCTGGACAGAATTAGCCCGCGGGCTGCATCCGGCCCGCGGGCCGTAGTTTGCCCACCCCTGCTCTATCACATAAAAGCCACACGGCCCGTAGCTAAGGCTGCCAAGCAGACTCACTACTCTCTCACAGGGGTCTCGGTGCCACTAGCTGGGACAGCGGCGTGCGGCTTACACTTGCTCAGTGCATTTATCAGCTACAGCTCCCGAGAGGAGCACCTGGGTTTACATGGTGGGCACGGGGCAGACGGGGTGTGAATTAATTGATCAGGGACCATTATTTCTCAGTTTATGAGATGAAAGGACACACAGGCACCCCCCCCCACCCTAGCCAGGAGGACAGAAAGAGAATCAACTGTGGTGCTAACAAGTTGTTTCATTGTTCTGATCACTCTGCTTGTGTGTTACATCTCTTCCCCCATCCACCGTGAGCCTGGCTTGCCACTTGGTTTGAAAGCATTTGGGGACAGGGATTATATCGGATAAGTCTGTAGGGGATGACCCACAAGGGCGTGTTCTCTAGGAATTACTGGAACATCGATCTAAATAACGACACTTCTGATTTCTCACGCCCAGATCTTGGGTGTAAGAGGGAGGGAAGGGAGATGCATTGATGAAGTGGGTGGAGAACTGTGGCAAACCCCTGTAAAGCAGGAGGGAGGATGATGCTTGTGCCCGTACACGTCTGTATGTTTGTTAATTAGCCATTCACTGTGTTCTTCTTGCTTTGAGGAGAATATGCCGCAGGGAAAATTAAAAGCCCCCCGCTGGCCCACAGACAATGCAGCAATATTTTCCAAAATAAAGCTGTATTCCTCATCCGACTTTTGTGTCCTTTTGCTCTTGAGGCCAGGCTTTGTCATTTGAGGATTGGGCCAAAAGAAATCTGATGAGGTTCAACAAGGACAAGTGCAGAGTCCTGCACTTAGGACGGAAGAATCCCATGCACTGCTACAGACTAGGGACCGACAGACTTTGGGGCCCACACTACAAGAAAGACGTGGAAAAATTGGAAAGAGTCCAGCAATTAGGGGAGCACATGACTTGTGAGGAGAGGCTGAGGGAACTGGGATTGTTTAGTCTACGGAAGAGAAGACTGAAGGGGGATTTGATAGCTGCTTTCAACTACCTGAAAGGGGGTTCCAAAGAGTATGGATCTAGACTGTTCTCAGTGGTGCCAGATGACAGAACAAGGAGTAATGGTCTCAAGTTGCACTGGGGGAAGGTTTCAGTTGGATATTATGAAAAACTTTTTCCCTAGGAGGGTAGTGAAGCACTGGAATGGGTTACCTAGGGAGGTGGTGGAATCACCTTCCTTAAAGGTTTTTAAGATCAAACTTGACAAAGCCCTGGCTGGGATGATTTAGTTGGGGATTGGTCCTGCTTTGAGCAGGTGTTGGACTAGATACCTCCTGAGGTCCCTTCCAATCCTGATATTCTATGATTCTATACCTCAGACTGGGCGGGCACAACGAACTGCAGTGGGAGGTTGACATCCGGCACTTTACAGTCTGTAGTAAACGTCACCGGGAAGAAGAGCGGGTTTTCCACCTTGATGCATGAGGACGTGCTCTGCCGAACAGAGGTAACCATCTCGATGGTGCTGACCGGACCAGAAGGGATGGCCTTGAACGTGACCAGGTAGAACAAGTACTCCTGTGTCACCTCATTGCGAAAGGTCACCTGAAATCAAGTACAAAAGAGGTAACAGTCAGACCTAGGGGAACTGGGAGATCCCTCTGGATCGGGGGCTGGTTCTGGTCACAGGAGAAATGAACTCATCTTGGACTCTTCCCACCTGCCTTCTATGCACACCTGGCAGAGAACAGGTGCCCTGATCAACTTGCAGTGGAGTCCAGGGGAGATTTAGTTTAGATGCCTACCTACCAGAGCACGCACTTCATTCTGGACACCCAAAAGTTCAATGTTTTGGTTTAAAATCCTAGCGACACCCATCCTCGCCCCTACACACGATCAGCAAGCAACCCTTCCTTTGCAGGACCGCAAGGCCTGGGAGTGGGCCTACCTTGGCACTGAATAGCCCTTCCTTGTAGGAGAAGAAGGTGAGCTTATAGTCCTTCGTGGAGGAGGCAGGCACTTCCAGGTAGTCCAGCCCCTTCAGTGTTGTGGTGACGTCCAGCTTTTCTGGTTTGATCACATCCACTATCACATGGAATCTTGGGAGAGACCAAGAGAAAGGTCATTTCCACTGCAAACAGCCAGACATTGCCAGGTAGCAAACGTTTATGCAGGCCGTCCGATTGGTGCAGCTAGAGTATGTCTACTCTACTGACACATCCACGCCCTGCTCCAACACCCACACAGCCCTTTGATACGCACCCACACCTCCCAGAACAACCCAATTCCTGGCTGTCAGACAGGAATAAAGGCCAGTCTGAGGGCATGCCGACCCTGTGGGCTAGACAATCGCCCAAGAGGCTTTCTGGGAACTCGAGTCGCAGCACACACCAGCTTCTTGGCTGGTGACTGGGAGTTGTTAGAGTAACACCAGTGGTGGAGCTAGCATGGAAAATCCCTCGCTGTGCTGCTAGCTGTGGCCAGCTACTAGGCCCCTCCCAATTTACCTCTGTGGCTTGTTCAGCCAGTTCGAGACGGGGAGCAATTCGTTGTAGGTAGTTTTGCATGGCACCTCTCGGACAATGGTCCCCGAAGACTTAGGGGGCTCTGCAGTCCCCTGCAGGAGGTACAGCAGACCTGTCCCATCGGGGAGCGGAAAGAAGATGGAGCCCTAGAGACAATGCAAATGGTTGGTGGGTTCCCCTGTCTTCACGGTCCCCTGTTGCTCCTGAGTGCATACGTACACAGGCCAGAGCTGCTGGTGTGACAACAACTGCTCTGTGCTGCACTGTCAGGGGAATCAGCCATTTTCACCAGGCTAGGGAGACGCACCTCAGTGCAGGGCTGACCCTGCAGTGGTGAAGAATCGATATGGGCGGCCACTCACCCCTCCTGCTGGTGTGGCACGGGAGAAGCGGCGTGGCTGGAGCAAAGCAGGCGGGGTCAGGCTGTCACTGCGCCATGCTGCTTCTCAGCTGCGGCAGAGTCACTTTGCAGTTGTGAGCAGCTGGCAGAGGGACTGGCTGTGCCCAGAGATACAGCAGCAGCAGCAGGGGCGTGTATGCTGCCCTGACACCTCCCTGCACAGTACTCGGCAGATCTGCATCCCAGGTTCTGGGCCCCAAAGTCTCCAGCTGTTGCCTTAGAAGCGCTCTTGGCAGTCACCATTGCTCATAAAGCTGGGGGATGGTGAGCTTTCTCCCATGGCCTTCACTAGCCCTGCCATGACGCTCCAGCTCCCATACAAACCTCTCTCCTGCAGGTTCCCCCAGGTGAGCGTTCAGCCTCCCTCTGTCCTCGCTCCTGGTTCATAGCCTGCTTCCCCTGCACACCCGCCCTTCTTCAGCACCTCCCAGGGAGCTGCTATTCGTCTGCAGACTGGCATCCTCGGGCCAGCAGAAAGATTCCCTAACAAACCTCCTTGGGGCAGCAGCCATGAGCTCCAAATGCGTGAGATATCTCGGAGAGGCCTTTCAGTGGGGCACGGTGCTTAATTTAGGCAGCAAAAGCAGGTCTCTCTGTGAAGCCAGCCACGCCTGGTGCAGTCCTCGTTCCGTAGCTCAAGGTTTGTCTACACTGTAATCAGAGGGGTGACTGCGGCATGTGCAGCCATACCCAAGTGAGCTCTGAGCTCGCTAGTTCTGAGAACTATAGCAGTGATGTCTTGGCAGCATGGGCTAGCAGCTGAGTCCAGCCATGACTGTACAGATCTCTGCCAGATCCTTCCTCTCTTTTTCTATGCTGAACACTCCCAGGTTTTTCCCATCTCCCCTCATATGGAAGCTGATCCAAGTCCCTCATCATTTTTGTTGCCCGTCTCTGTACTTTTTCCGATTTTAGCGTATCTTTTTTGAGACGAGGCCACCAGAACTGCATCAATATTCAAGGTGTGGGAATACCATGGATTTATATAGTGGCGTTCTGACTATCTGTCCCTTTCCTAATGGTTCCTAATATTCTGTTACCTATACACAACTCCAAAGCTCACCATCTCTACCATGAAACTGATCTCAGAAGTGGACTCATGTCTGTATGGATACTGATCTTTAACCAATACTCACTCTCTTTTCTTTTTCAATAAGTTTTAGTTTAGTTAATAAGTGTGTATTTGGCTATAAGCACGTATTCGGGTGAGATCTGAAATATTCATTAACCTCGGAAACCCCCTTTCCCAAAGGATCCCCAGTTCCTAATAAATCTAAATCCCCAATCTGAATGCTATTGTCTAATCCATGCATTGAGACCCTGTAGTTCTCATAGAAGATCAGGGTTGGAAGGGACCTTCAGAGGTATCTAGTCCAACTCTTTTTTCAAAGCAGGACCAATCCCCAACTAAATCATCCCAGCCAGGGCTTTGTCAAGCCTGACCTTAACAATCTCTAAGGAAGGAGATTCCACTACCTCCGTAGGGAATCCATTCCAGTGCTAGAACACTTGTGCTTGTCTTTTCAGCTCTGTGAGCATTTCAGAGAATGTTATTGTGGAGGTCATGGACTTCAATCTAAGTTTGGCCTCCAGGACCTCTCTCCTACTTTTCCCTACGTCACTGGTACCTACATGTACCATGTTCACTGGATCCACCCCAGCACTGCAAATACATGTATCAAGGTGTATTGAAAGGTCTGCAACCTTTGCACCTGGCAGGCAATTCACCATGCGGTTCTCCCACTCATCACAAACCTATCTATCTATGAGCTGCAATTCATTTGCAAATTTGATACAATCAATTTGGGACTGAATAGAGATTTTGAATGGCTAGCTAACTACAAAAGCAGCTTCTCTTCTCTCGCTATTCACACCTCCAGTTCAGCTACTAGAGGAACATCTCACCCTCCCTGATTAGAGATAACAAGCTGGTTCAGCCTCATTGGACTAACCCTGTTATCTCCCACCTGGTTCTTGCCTACCTATTTATACCTGCCCCTGGATACTTCCACTGCATGCATCCGACAAAGTGGGTATTAACCCATGAAAGCTTATGCTCTAAAATTTTAGTTAGTCTTTAAGGTGCCACAGGTCTCTTTGTCACTTCTGCAATTCCAGACTAACACGGCTACCCCTCTGATTCTAGCTATCTATATTTCTAATAACTGATTTCCCCATTAGTATTACCTCTCTCCCCCTAATAACTGGTGTCCCTTCTCCCAGAAGAGTCTCCTCAGTGCAAGGAATATCATGACAAGATGTTGTGAAGGCCAAGATTATAATAGGGTTCAAAAAAAGAACTAGATAAGTTCATGGAGGACAGGACCATCAGTGGCTATTAGCCAAGATAGGCAGGGATGCAAAACCATGCTCTGAAGTGTCCCTGGTCTCTGTTTGCCAGAAGCTGGCAGCGAACACGGGATGGATCACTCCATGATTGCCTGGCCTGGTCTGTTCATTCCTTCTGAAGCAGCTGGCATTGGCCACTGTTGGACATGGATATTGGGGTATAGGGGCCATTGGTCTGACCTAGTATGGCCATTTTTATGTTCTTATCACATCACCTGGAAGGATGGGGCTAATTTCCACACTCAAATCCTCTGAAAATCTTTGTTTTAAAACTTGTAGTTGCTAATCTGATACACCAGTTACTGCTCCAGAATTAGTGCTTTGTGTTAGCAGGTCTCTAGCAGTGGTTACAGCTGGGGTGACCAGACAGCAAGTGTGAAAAGTAACGGTCTGGTGCAATAAAAGAAATGGCTGCCAGTGCTCTCACACCCCCACAGCTCACCTACCTGATGCTTCTTGTTCTCCACGTTCATGGTGAGGGGCCTGTAAGTGATCTCGTAGGGCTTGTTTTGCTGATGGGCTTCTACCCTGATGAATTCAGGCCCTTTCCACTGTTCCCCCTCAATGATGGGCTGCAGGTTCCATGACTGGTTGCTCCGGTTGGACAGCATGATAGTTTGGGTGTGTTTTGCACGCACCTGACATGTGAAATTCATCACCTGCAACAGAAGAGCGTAGAGAGATCTCATCCCCTGTAGGGAATCCATTCCCTTCACCTATGGCATTGTGGTGGTGCGGGGGGGTGCAGGTACTCCTCACCCAGATGCAAAGACACAAAAGGAAGAAGCGGGAGGACAGAAAGGGAGGGATGTATAAACACAGAAACAGAGCTCTCCCTAATAAGAGCATTTTGCGTATTTTCATGGAAGGCCTAATTCTGCAGTCCTTCCTAACGCAAGCAGGCCTCCTGAACGCAGTGGGGCTACTCACTGTAAGTGCTGCAGAATGGGCAGATACCAACTGCAGTCCTCTATGAGTCAACAGCGTGCCTTTGTTGCCAAGAAGGCAAACGGCATTTTGGGTTGTATAAGTAGGGACATTTACAGCAGATCGAGGGATGTGATCTTTCCCCTCTGCTTGGCATTGGTGAGGCCTCATCTGGTGTATTATGTCCAGTTTTGGGCCCCGCACTACAAGAAGGATGTGGACAAATTGGAAAGAGTCTAGTGGAGGGCAACAAAAATGATTAGGGGGCTGGAGCACATGACTTATGAGGAGAGGCTGAGAGAACTGGGATTGTTTAGTCTGCAGAAAAGACTGAGGGGGGATTTGATAGCTGCTTTCAACTACCTGAAAGGGGGTTCCAAAGAGGATGGATCTAGACTGTTCTCAGTGGTACCAGATGACAGAACAAGGAGTAATGGTCTCAAGTTGCAGAGAGGGGAGGTTAGGTTGGATATTAGGAAAAACTATTTCACTAGAAGGATGGTGAAGCACTGGAATGGGTTCCCTTGGGAGATGGTGGAATCTCCTACCTTAGAGGTTTTTAAGGTCCGGCTTGACAAAGCCCTGGCTGGGATGATTTAGTTGGGGTTGGTCCTGCTTTGAGCAGGGCGTTGGACTAGAACAGATGACCTCAGGAGGTCCATTCCAACCCTGATAGTCTGTTTCTATCATTCTGTGAGTGGCTGCTTGGTTTGGTCTGAGTTCTGCATTTGGAATTCAGGGGGACCGTGGGGTCCGGCACTCAAGAAATGTCCGTCACTGCCAGGGTTCCCGTTCATGGCCTCTCCCTTCACCAGGTGCTGTCAGGCCCTCACTCAAGCCACAAAACTGGGCATGAGTGTTCACGTCATCACAGACGTTTAAGATCCTCACTTGGACCCAATCCTGGAATTAAAGCTCTGTCCTGCAGCAGTTTATACCCGGGCTATTGCTGTTCCCCTTTAGAAACTGGGGGACTACACTGTGCATCCACAGCTACGCTGCTGGTCTAGGAACCAAGCCAGCTTCCAGTCTGGACCGGGAATGGCCCACGGGGAGGGGTCTCCCGGCTAAGGTTACCTCTTTTGTCATGGGCACCACCACACAGCATCCCGTCAGAGTGAGCTTGAGCGTCTCGCTGCCCTGGATGTAGCATTGCAGGTTGTCATAGTGGATATCTGGGTTCAGCTCACAGGGGTGAAAGGTCACTTCGAAGGGGACTTCCATTCCTGGGGAGATGTAACCCTCCACCGGGCTAATGGAGAAATCTGGCCCAAAACTCTTGATGTCCCATTTAAATCTTTCCAAGAGAAGCACAGGGGAGAAAAGGACAGATTTAAAGCTGGGCTCACAGTGTATCCCAGACCAGGCTGGGAAAGAGCGGGGTGGCGTTCTCTAAGCATCTCAGTGCCTTTCTGTGCTGTCAGTCAGCTACAGATACAGCCCGTGGGCACAGCTGCAATAGCATGAAAGGTGGCTGTGGGCCTTCACAGACATGTCGGTCCTGAGTCTTCAGCCCTTACTCCCATGGCAGTGCACACAGTCACTGAGTTAAATGGGATGCTCTGGCTTGTGGGAGTATCTCAGCAACGCTGGGGGCTACAGAACTGGGCCTGTAGGGAAGCCATGTTCCGCCACTCTGATGGCATGCTACCTACTGTTCTATCTCTGGGCACGGCTCAAGCAAAGATCCCCTGGGGCTCACCACAAACCCTCAGGGTGTGCGGACGCTACGTCACCTGACTCCTATGTCTCCCGTGTTCTGCATGAGGATGCGCCGGGAAGCCTGGCTCCGCTGCACCACGGCTCCGAAGGGGATATGATCCTGGTCCAAGCTCACTTCAATGCCCTGGCAGCAGCCCCGCACCACAAAGAAGGAGTGTAGCTGCCCCATGCACTCGAGCATCACCTCCTCCGCGAACTGCGGGATGCGGCCCTTTGGGGAGAAAGTCACCTCGACGCTGCAGGTGCCCCCTTTGGGCTTCAGAGTGATGTCGCTGGATGGAGATAAGCTGAGAACCTGCCCAGACAGATGACAAATGTGATGCCTGCCCACTGGGAACAGAGAGCTCTCAGGACTATTGAGAATAACAGGAGGGATTTCCCAGAGCTGCTTAGTTTCATTCCTGTGCTGCTCTCATTAGTCCAATCCCAGACACTCCCAAGTCCCTACAGTGCCCCTCCACACCTGCCATTACATCTATGCCAAGAATGGACCTGTTTGGTGGATGGGTGGGAAGGAGGGAAAATACTTCCACCCAAGGATCTCAAAAATGCTTCACAGACCCCTGGGAGTTGAGTTAGCTTTAGTTTACAGAAGGGGATACTGAGTCACAAAGAGAGGTTAAGTGACTCAGCAATGAGTCAATGGCAGAACTAGACCATTGACCTACAGGCCTCTTCTATTCATCAGTGTTCACTGTTCACGTCCCACGGCGCTGTTACTTAACTGCATAAACAAACCTAACCCATAGATGAGACTGAAACTCAAAATTCAGATCCAGAATTGCATCTCCTCCGGGTCAGTGGTGGGAGTTTGTATACGGAGCCTCTGCCCAAACCCATCTCCAGCCTAGGCAGAACCAGGCTAAACCCTTAATGCTTTAGAGAAGATGCTATCAGTCCTCTTCAATATGTTCAATATGAGGCGTTGGGGTGTGCGTAGAGTTGAGTGCCACCCAGATTGGTCTGTTAGGTGGAGGGAGGGAGGGAGAACACCACTGTTCTTCTCACGCTGCACCTTCCCCCTTGCACACTTGGCTCCTGTCCCTGGCAGCCAAGCCCGGTCAGGGAGCGAAAGGGGCAGGCTGTGAGGTTGCACTCTATATGATTTTATGAAAATATGCTAATGAGTGTGAATATAATGTAACTGAATATGCTTCATGCAAAAGGTCTCTTGTGAGGTATCATTACAAAGATTATGATCTACTGAGTGCGGTCATCCTATTTGTATAACTGTATCACTCTTGTATCTGAGACAAGAAATATGAAATATAACCCTGAGGGTCTATTGTAGTTATGCAAAGTGTGGGCCATTAATGGTGGTTTGGAATTTTGACGGATCCCATCAACCAGGACAATTGACTGTGGATGGTCTGTTTGCAGGCAGGCCTTCCTGTGAGTTAGGCTGGGAGCAATGAGGCCTTGAGTCTCACAAGACATGTGATCATGTCACCTGAACTGGAATCCATCTTTATCCAGGTGCTTTTCCATTTAGAAGGAGAGGTGGGAACTTGGAGAGGGACAAAGGATTCCTGCCTTGTGCAAAAGCTATATAAGGGGGTGGAACAGAACAAAGGGGGCAGTCATGCAAAATCCCCCAACTACCACCTGATCTGGAACAAGGACTGTACCAGGGGAAAGAATTGTGCCCAGACTAGGAAGGCGTTTGAGTCTGTGGTAGAAGCTTACTGAAACATCTCTGAGGGTGAGATTTTATCTGCATTCAGTTTTCTTACTGTATTAGGCATAAACTTGCATGTTTCATTGTATTTTGTTTGGTAATTTACTTTGTTCTATCTGTTATTACTTGGAATCCCTTAAATCCTACTTTTTGTATTTAATAAAATCACTTTTTACTGATTAATTAACCCAGAGTATGTATTAATACCTGGGGGAGGGGCAAACAGCTGTGCATCTCTCCCTATCAGTGTTATAGAGGGTGAACAATTTATGAGTTTACCCCGTATAAGCTTTATACAGGGTGAAATGGATTGATTTGGGGTTTGGACCCCACTGGGAGCTGGGTGTCTGAGTGTGAGAGACAGGAACACTTCTTAAGCTGCTTTCAGTTAAGCCTGCAGTTCGTGGGAGGTAGCTCAGACCTGGGTCTGTGTTTGCAGCAGGCTGGCGTGTCTGGCTCAAACAAGGCAGGGTTCTGGAGTCCTAAGCTGGCAGGGAAAACGGGCTCAGAAGTCGTCTCAGCACGTCAGCTGGCAGTTCCCAAGGGGGTTTCTGTGACCCATCCCGCCCCACAGGCCCAGACATTTCTCACGCCAGCTGCTGGGTTCCCGCTCTGTGCAGTGCAGCAGCTGCCTGAGAGAGCCTGGCTGGAGAGGTGGCAGTGGCGGCCATCTCCCACCTGGGCCAAGCTGCTGGGGACAGGGGCTGAGGGAGCCAGAATCTCCCTCCCTGGCATGCGTGGCTTCTGGCCCTGACAGCCGAGCTCAGGCAGGGAGCAGGCCGTCGCCTCAGGAGAGTGGCTGAACATGCTGGGGGCAAGTGCAGTGGAAGGCTAGAGCCCCCGCTGCCCCACACCCAGCAGGTAACGTGGGGTGAAGAGAGCACAGTGGCCCTGGGCTGGGCACACAGTGGGGGAGATCTCTGTGCAGAGGAGACATGTGGGGCAGTCACGTGTCCTCCTCTTTAGATGGTCCTCCTCCGGTATGGGGAGGCCCGAGTGGTCTGTGTAAGCAATTAACCAGTCAGTGACCCTATATCACAGGTCGTCACAACACAGGGTGCGGTTACTGGCAAAGGTTGCTGAGTTGCTGACAAGTAATCACATGCTAAGTGTATACCAGCTGTAGATATTTTAAGTTAGGAATATCCAGCAGATGTCCAGTCATGAGAATGTCATGGTAACCGACGGATGTATTTGCTAATAAGCTTGAAGTAAAAGGCCTAGTAACTTATGGAAGAAGGGTACCCAAAATTATTAGGGTGAGGAAACAGATAAGGAAAAGGGGCTGAGAACACTACTGAACAGGAGTTAAGTGTTAGCATCATTTATGATTCAAGGTGGCACTCTGCCCGGGCTCTCCCGGACCCTGCCAGGGCAAGGACCTCTTGTGGGTCACCTTACCTACTCAAGGGCTGCATGCAAAGAATGGTGGGAGAATGCAAGTTCTGGGGTTTATATTCTCTCTGTCTATTTTGCTACACTGTAATGTTTGTGATATTGCAATAATTGCGAGTTCTGTAGGTCTTCCTAAGGGCGAGCGGCTCTGCCACATATAGCAGGACTCACTCCCCAGCTGCCTGTAATGCTGTGGCCAGTCTCTTGGCAGCTGAGCTCTGCCAGACCACGTCATCTTACCTGTAAACTCTAATAATAGCTACCCACTAGGTCAGACAACCTGCAGCACCTAGACCTGACTGTGCTCCTCGCTACAAATAAGTGGTACGATAAAGAGCACCCCAGTTGAAGAACAGGCCTTACCTTAGATTCCATCAGCTCTGGAACAGTGAACATGAAAGTTAGGTTAAAAGTGAGAAGGGAAACGCTATTGTTCACTATTGTGACAGTCTTCTTCACAGTTTGTCCAACAGACACCGCGCCCAATTTCACCACTTTGCTGGGCGGTTCCAAGACATCGATCTGTGGGCGGGATAAGAACAACGGGATGGGGAAGGCACGAGCATCGGTAATGAGGGAACGGGGGAAAGGGGAGGGAGAATGGTCATAGGTGAATGACTGAGAAGGAGACTCACTCCAACCGTGTGACACATGGAACTACAGAACAGTGTCTGATCTCACCTTCATCTCCGTGCCCTTCCCCAGGACCTCAATGGTCTGTTGGGAGAGCCCATTGATTTCAAAGGGGATGATATCATGGTAGGAAACGGCCTCTCGGGGATAGAACGTGATTGGCACCTCCATGGTCGCTCCAGGACTCAGCACTTCAGCCTGGAAGCTCACCTCGAAGGGGGCGGTGTTGGTGTACAAGCAGTCTAAGCTGTGGAAGGCCAGAAAAAAACCCTTTCTGAATGTTTGGCTGGTGATCGGTCAGTAGCTGAGAGCTGTTCCCCATCTCCCTTTGACCGTATCCGTTCCTTTTTATCCAGAGGAGTTGCCAGTGGTCCAACCCACTCTGCTAGCTGTGCATACTGAGACAAATCCAGCCTGACGGCAACAGAGGCTGGGTCTGCTTGATGCCAGCAGGGTTGAGCTGGGTCTGTTCCGATGAACATAACCCCAAAGGGAAGTAAATATGGGCATTTTCAGATCATCCCGGGGGAAAATGCCTGGCAGGACTCCCCTGGCTGAATGCACTTCTTTCCTATCGGTCAGTGATTGAAGGCACCCTCTTATCTCACATGAAAACTGAAACAAAGGTCTATCACCTTGAAAAATGTGTCCTTTTCTGTGTGATTTATGTGCCTATAACTATTAGGCAGTTTGGAAGCTGAATACAGGAACACTGCCCTCTCTCTCGCAGGAAAAATGGCCCAGTGGTAAGGGTGCTAGATAGGGTCTGGGGAGACAGATTCACTTCCCTCCTCTGCCATAGACTTCCTGTGAGACCTTGGGCATGTCACTGAGCCTCTCTGTGCCACAGTTCCCCCATCTGTACAATGGGAAGAACAGTACTGCCGTGGTTCATCGGGCATATGTGTAGCAACGATCAGGATATTTTTTATAAAAATGGGTTTTCTGTGGGAAAATTCTGATCTATCATGAGAAAGGGTTGATCTCCATGAAACTTTCATTGGGAAGGTTTATCAAGGATGGAATAGAATAGCCAATAGCCCGGTGATCAGGGCGCTCATCTGGGACGTGGGAGATCCATGCTCAAACTCTGCACTCTCTGATTTGGACCAGGGAAGCAGCTATCACGGGCAGTTAGCTTCCCACTGCTGCCTTACCTAATCTCCTTGGCCTCCTTGTTTGTGATGGTAAGGATGCGTCTGGCAGGGGGCATCCCGGCACAGTAGATGAAGCTGGTTCCGAAGTCGAGCTTGGTAAAGGAGAAGTGGACAGTGGGCATCACCACAGAAGCCAGGAGCGTGCAGCTAAACGTGGGCCCGTTGCTGATCTGGGAAGAGAACAGGACACAAGGTGCCTTGCTGAAGAATTTGCCAGGGAGAGTGACCCAAGTGATGGGGGGTGGGGGTGCACTCAGGCAGACGCTGCCCCCCAGCAGTGGGAGACCAGCATCCATGGGAACCTGCAGCAGTGACAGCCCAGAGAAGCTTATGCAGCAGGAACTGAAAATGGAGCGGGAAAAGAGAGATCCCTTGACTTAATGAATTAACCTTTAAGGGGAATTTCGTCACTGTCCTTAGACAGATTTCGGAAGCTGTCAGTTTGCAGCACAATAAGCCATAGCCACACACTCAGTCTCAGAGCAGAGTCTTGCTCCTCAGCAGATGTCTAACAGGAAGGTCCCAGTAGACACCATGTCAGAGTCCCTGGGTATGATGCTGGAATCAGGAACTCTGCTTTCGGTGGGTGCCACCCTCTACCGGGGATGGTCCCAAGCCTGCCGCATGTCATAGCATTCAGCTCAGATGCCCAGGGTGGCTTCAGACACGTGCCCCATTTTTCAACGTGAGATCTAATTCAGGCTTTGCTCTAGCAAGCTCTCCCCTGCCAAAAGCGTTTGTGCCCTGCAGGGAGGAGGGCATGGCACCCTCACCTTTAGCTTAAGCTCCATGTCCTTTAAGACGCATGTCTTCAGCGGGTGGAAGGTCAGCTGGGCAGGTACTCGCTCCCCTGCCTCCACGGTGCCGTTCTCGGGGGCGATGCAGAAGTAATGCCACAGTGCTTTGGGGCCGGAAAACTCCCACGAGAAGCTGAAATTGAACTTGCCAGTGTTCAGGATACAGAAGTTGCGGTGAGCAGATTCGTTTATTTCCACCTGTGTGCAGGAGGAGAGCACACACGGGGTTAATACCCGACGAGCTGGCAAACACATGAATGGGCAGAAAACCAAGTCACCCCCTGCCATAGGCAGCCCTGAGCCAGAGAGAGCGCTTGGGCTCTTACTGCCTATGCAATGCAGCTGAGGTGGTGGGCACAGAAGGGCTTGGGAAATGCCTTGCATAGGGCCTGATCTGAAAGGATTCCTTGGGATAATGGCTACTCATGTGAGAAAAGGTTGCTAGGATCAGGCCCTGAGTTTGTTGCTATTTCACTGAAGACTGTGGGAGATTTTCAGAAGTGCCCAATACACTGGGACGTGTCCTCCTAAATCCCTTAGACACTTCTGAAGCATCCCCCTTGATCCCCAATGCAGCAGTAGTCACCACCGAAGCCCCAACCTTCCCCCCATTGCAGACTGGGCCGTCCCTTTTATAGAGTCCTTTCTCGCTGCAGCAGGATCACTTTTCATGCCAAGGATGCCTGGCAGGGAACATTGGAGTTGCCAGCGAAGCAGGTGCCGTGCAGTATTTCACAAGAGTGGGAGCAAGATATAGTGCCGCAAGCGTGCAGAGAACACATGGACAGTAGCCTTTGCCTCCAGGAGCTTACAGTCAAAATGGCAGATTGAGATCTGACTAGATGACAGTACCGGTCCCGTCTGGCTTTAAATTAATGAGTCTAAGGCAGGGGTGGGCAAACTACAGCCTTCCCTACCCAGCCCTCCGAATAGTTTTGCAACCTCGATGTGGCCCTCTGGCCAAAATGTTTGCCCACCCCGGTCTACACCAGACAAAGCAAATTGGCTGGAAGTGACCACTGCGTGTGGAGTTAGCTGGGAAGGTCTGCACACAAAGAGCAAACTCACTGACCGCTGTCTCATCAAGGCATGGCAAGGACATTTCCACCAGCCCCAGCCACGGGTGCCTACATCTCCTCTGCCCGGCAAGCCTTTTTTACTGCCCCACAGCTACATTCTCCTGAGATGATCTCACAAAGCGCAGAGTGAGGGCTGCAGCTATCTGTGCGCTGGTCCCCCTCTTCTCCCACCCCGCCAACCCCAGTCTCCACGCTCTCACCTCCTCGAAGTTGATGGTGGTGCTCTCCTGCAGGCTCAGCTCGGTGAACAAGCCGTCGTCCTCTTCGCACCTGACGCACACATTCATGCTGTAGCCAATGGCTTTGACGTTTAAGGAGAGGGGCTGGGTCTTTCTCTTGACATCACAGATGAGGTTAAAATTCACCTCCCCCTCCAACGTTGGTGTGAAGAGGATGGTAACAGGAAGCCTGGGGAGACGAACACTCGGCTTTATTTGCTGGCTCTTGGAACTCTATTGCATCAGAGGTTGTGAGCAAGCAAGGGAGGATGGCCCCATGGTTGGGGCACTAGTGTGGGACTCAAGAAAACTGAGTTTAATTTCATGCTCTGCTCCAGGGGTCACCTGGGGCAAGTCATTATTCTCTCTCTGCTTCAGCTCCCCCTCTGTAAAACAGGGAAAGAGCCCCGCCTTGCCTCACCAGGGCGTGTGAAGGATAAACACGTGAAGGGTTGTGAGGTGCTGAGGTATGATGGTAATATACAGATACCTAACATAGAATATTCTCCTATATTCACAGCCTACACACAAGTGTAATAATCTTTGAACAGCATATACCTTGTGAGGTATCATTGGCAAACTCATAATTTGCTGGCCAGGACTGTCTTGGTAAATTATTTGCAGAAACATTGTATGTGACATTATAAGATTCACCTGTATGGTGTTATTAACACACGTTCCAAACCCCACAGCCCTGCCCAAACAGATGCTAGCAAACAGGTTGGTCCTAAACAAAGGAACCTGTGCTTGTCTTAATTTGAACAGTAAACAGAGTCATCAAATAGGAAGTGAAAACAAAGGAAGTTCAAAAGGTGAAAAAACCAGCAGGGAACATCTGTCTAGACAGACTCTCTGGCTTCTGGGTCTTAGCTTTTTAGGAAGGGGACTGACACTATAAACAGGAGAGACAAACACCGCAAGGCACCTGTCACTCTCTCCTTGTCTATCGTGTGCACTGCACCTGAAGAGACAAAGGAAGAAAGCGTTGGACTCTGGGGGAGGAGTCCTGACTGAGAGTTTGGTCGGTCATCTGCTGGAGCAAGTGATGAGAAACTGCTCAAATCCAATATAGTTGTCAGGGCCGTCCTTAGGCATACACAACATACACAGCTGCGCAGGGCATCTGAAAATTGGAGGCACCACTGGGTCTTAGTGTTCACTTTTTCTATCCCTGTTCTGACCCTTCCTGCAGGCTCCCACAGCTGGCTGCTGCAGCCTGGTGTGTCTTCCTCGGGACGGGGTCTAGTAGCTAAAAGTGAAAAAGCCTCCAGCCTGCCAGACCTATTAGCACAAAACTGAAACTGTTAAAGAGCCATTCAAGGGGTAATGAAGCCATTTAACAGGCATTTGCCAACCCCCAGGTATATCCTGTCAGTTTCTGAATTTACTGACAAAAACAGTTGTGCGTTACTGTAATATTTACTCGGAACACGTCAGTCTACAGGACCTAAGTTTAAAATTTGCCTTAAAAATATTTCATTAGTGAGTTGGTGAAGATTATAAAAATCACATCTCTAAAAAAACCTTGTATAGATTTTTAGACGCACAATCATCTTTAGCCTTAAATGCTTGGATCTTCAGGCATATAGTTTGTAAAACAAATACTTAAAAAGACCACTCTTATCTAAAATACACATTTTAATTACTATAGTAAAAAAAAACTTGCTTCCAAAGTCTTCGTGTCCATCCCTTTCTCCTTCCAGATAGCTGGACAAAGAGTTTCCCTTTCTTTACTTCTGACTATCTGATGAATTAGTTTTAAGAGAACCTCCAGCAAAATCAGTACATTATTTAGATATAAAATCCTTTGTTATGCCTAAAATCTTTGAAAACATATTTTTTAAAGTTGGTGACATTTCATAAACACACAGTGAAACAGATCACACAATAGATCACACAAAGTAAATGAGTGTTCCCTTTTTCTAAAAGCAATGAACATTGTTATGAACACACTAAATCTCTGTGACTGATTAATTTAAAATAATGTCTTTGTTTCAGGGAGTTAAATATGTAGTAATCTGGAATGGTTACTTTATGAAGGCTTAAGAGTACATTTAAAATATAAAATCAGCTTAGAAACACTGATTAAAAAAATGTAAAACAGAGAAGAGTTGCATCATGTATTCCATGATATTTAATGTTGTATTCAGCAAGACAGCTGACTCACCCTCACTACAAAGCTTTTGACAAACTTCAGGGCATGTCAAAAAACCTGTGACTGACATTTTTTATTCCCAAGTTTAGTGCTTTTAATTAGGTACCTTCTGCATGTCCATTCTGTGTGAGGGAGAGGTACAGGGGTCTCTGCGGGGAACTGTGACTGTCCGCCACCGTGAGGAGCGCTCCCCCCGACCCCACACCGCCCGCCGGGCTGTGAGCTCGAGCTGACATTGAGAATAAGGGCTCCAGTTTAATAATACTGCTTAGGGCCCCATAAATCCTAAGGACGGCCCTGGTAGTTGGTTAGGTTAGGCATTAACAAGTGTTTTATCTTGTTAGACGGACTCCGTATATTTACACTGTCCAGGGGAGGGCTGGGCAGTACAGGACAAACATTTCTGGGGCAAATCTAGGACTGGGAGTGTGCTGAGGTCCCCCTGGGGTAATCTGTAAGGCTGGTAAGGGGCAAGGCACGGCTGGCTGACTACAGCCACACACATCCAGATGTAGCTGGGAGGGACTGGCATGCTGGGGGCGGTTTGTGAGCAGCAAGGCATTGTAAAGGGCACCCCAGACTAGAGCGAAGGGGTGACAGCTACTCATCGGTCTGGACTGTACCCTGCTATGTCACAATAGCTAGCTCCTGGGGACTGATGAGGACGCAAATCCCATTGACTTTGATGGGAGTTCAGACCCTCACAGTAAGTAGTCAGTGTCTAAGGGCCAGGATCAAATGAGTTCAAAGGTCAGGACACCCACATGCCTTCCTTACAGGTCAGCAGAAGGCTCTGAGGAAAGTGCAGATCAATAAACTGTTCCTAAAAACCCTTTTTCAATGTGTCACATGCTCAAAAAGTTAAAAGACATCCCACCTGAAAGGGAGATTAAAAATCAGGCAGCTCCCAGCGTGAGTGCAGAGTGACTTCAAAGAAACATGCAGCTCTTGAAGCATCGTGCTGCTCTGGAAAGTGACTCAGCAGAAATGTCACCAGGCTCAGTGGCTCCATTTTTATCGTCTCTCACTAATCTCCAGATCCAATGCTTGGTTTACAAGCTAGAAGCTGTGTTTTCTGACTGGCAACCCGGCAAACTCAGCCTTGCTTCAAGCTGGGATCTGTCCTTCTCATGCATCATCACCGGAAATAAAGCTTCTGCAGGCTTTAGGGAGACCGGGGAGACCGGGAAGAAAATCCAGCTTGCTCTTTCTTTGGCCATGGTTACACTTACAGAATTATAGCGCTTTTGGTTATAGCGGTCCCCTTATACAGCAATATGTATAGCGCTATTGCGTGTCCACACTCAGACGCGCCAGCAGTATAGCATGGCCACATTTGTGGCACTTCAGGCCGTGACCGTGTTAGTCTGGAATTGCAAAAGTGACAAAGAGTCCTGTGGCACCTTAAAGACTAAGGGTATGGTTACACTTATAAGATTATAGCGCTATTGGTTATAGCGGTCCCCTTATACAGTAATATGTATAGCGCTATTGTATGTCCACACTCAGACGCGCCAGCGGTATAGCATGGCCACATTTGGGGGCATTAAGAGCAGTGCATTAGGGCAGGTATCCCAGCATTCAGCTGGGTGCAACGTGCTTTTTAAACGAGGGGGGAAAGGGGGAACGTGTTGTGTGTATGCGGAGGGAGAGAGCCAGTGATTTTTCCGTTCTTCTGAAAGCCTGTCAGTGCGTGTCCGTTCACAGAGGGCTTTG
Source organism: Dermatemys mawii (assembly GCA_007922305.1). Taxonomy (NCBI): domain Eukaryota; kingdom Metazoa; phylum Chordata; order Testudines; family Dermatemydidae; genus Dermatemys; species Dermatemys mawii. The sequence goes on along the minus strand of ML677343.1, from coordinate 2,331,806 downwards.
TTTTCACACAGGCTCCCTCCTTAAATATTTGCATTGCTTATCTGCCGAGTTAAGAGAGAAACTCTAAAAAGGTACTGCTGCGTTCCTCCAGCCGAGTTCAGAAGAAAGGAAAGAGACGTCAATTGCCTTAAATGGCTCCAGGCATCTCAAGAGATCACTTGTAGTGCAGTGGGTGTCCACATTCTCCCTGTAGCGCTACAACGAGAGCGCTGCAGCCCTTATTCCCCATGCAGAGGTGGATTACCAGGAGCGCTATAACTCCGCGGTTATAGCGCTCTACGTGCCTTGCCAGTGTGGACGGGTAGCAGGTTAGAGCACTCCTGGGGGCTTTATAGCGCTATAAAGTGCCAGTGTAACCAAGGCTTTAGGGAGTGTTTACACTTGTGATCCTAGCCACCCCTGTGTTCACACCCCATACACTACTGCAATGATACTTGTACAAAGCATGCCTTGTGAGGTATAAGAGTGATCAGAATTATCATTGTAAAATGCATGTGACAATGCAGTGTGTGGAATTGTGAATACTCATTGAAATTAAGCTTCAACGTCTGTAACTAAACGGTGGTTTAACCAGGCACTTCAGGGAGTTGCTCAACAGGTTTTCTCAAGACAAAGGAAAGAGACCAACATCTCAAAGCAGGTGTGGCCAAAGTCAATGGGCTATTCATGTGCACTGGAGGCTGCAGTGCAGGATGAGAACATTAAGGTCATGTCTCCACTGTACTGATAGAGCGCGCTGTAAGATTGCTCGTGTAACTGCATTATGCTGACAGGCGAGAGCTCTCCTGTCCGCATCATAAAACCAGCATAACGAGCTGTGGTAAGTATGTTGGTGGGAAAGTGTCTCCTGCCAACACAGCACTGTACACATGAGCGCTTATACCAGCAAAACTTATGTTGCTCAGGGTTGTGTTTGCTGACATAAGTGCTTGTGTAGACATGGCCTTACACTGTAAAATTGCAGCAGGAAGTGTCACTGTGGAACACACTAGAGGACACATTAATCAAGATGGAGTCAACTCCCAGAGGAGATGGGAGACTGAATCCCAGTGGATCAGTTTGATCCTTGAAACAAAGGCAGAATGGGACATAAAGACACCCAGAAAGACTTCGGATCATCCTTCACCTGAGGAGACAAGGAGAACTAGCACCTTGGACTCTGTAGGGAACAAAGCTGAAAGCAAGCCAGCCATTGCTGGGAAAAGTACGTTGTAGAAAGGCTGTAGCTTGTTCAGTTAGGAGTTAGCCAGTAGAAAGGGCATTTGTACTTCTGTCTGTTCGTAACTCTTTCTACCTTTATTCCTTCTACTTGGTATCACTTAACTTACAGCCTTTTGTTAATAAACTTGCTTTATTTTTCGTATAAACCAACTCCATGCTGGATTTGAAGGGAAAGGTGCACTTACCGCTGTTAATAAGCTGTAATGTGATAACTTTTTAATAGAGCCATGAACTTAGTATCGTCTGTGCATGTACAGCAGTAGGGGCTGTGCATCACAGAGAACCCTCTCTGATGGGCTGGAGGGCTGGTGTTCACTGACTGTAACTTGCTGGGCAAGGTCTGGGCTGGGAGAGTCTTGAGGAGTTTGCTGGTGTGGGAGGAAGCTGACAGTCTGCTCTCCAGCAAAGCTCCCTCTTGTGGAGGCAGAGGGGTAACAGTGGCTCACAGCTCTGGGTATCCCCAGCTGCGTGTTACTGCACTGGAGCTGGAGGTGTAAATTGCAATTTGAGTAGCCAGGCACAATTTGAGCTCCCAGGCACAATGCTGTGTTACCTGCATTATTAGATTCCTTCCAGCCTGGGAGCCACAATCTACCCTGGGAGCCCTAGACATTCTCTCCCCCCTTACCTGGAAAGAGGTGGAATGCAGCCCTCCATGGGCTGCACTGTTAGGTAGTTAATGTATCCCTCGGAATAGCGCGAGCAGTCTCTGAAAGCAAAGCTGAAGGTCTCGTTCTCGTTGTTAATCATGTGAACCGTCTTGTGGGACTCATGTCCTTTGGGGGAAACACAGGAAGGAGACAGCAAACCTTTAGTTCTCCTGGGAAGTTAGCATGGAATCAGCCACCACTCATCTATCTCATAGAATAGTGCACAGCTTGTTACTATGCCAGATGTGCTGCAGGTGGAAAGGGCAGGGCACTGTTAATGCAGAATGTAAAATAAATTACACTTCTATACAGGTGGAGGGAATCACTAGGGATACTAGTGAACAATATGGCCATCTATCATTGAGCTGAGCATGAGAAATACAGCATCCAAGCTAACCCAGAATTCTGTACCCTCATTGTTATTATTATTGATATTTTGTATTGTGGTAGCAACTAGGAGCCCCAGTCTTGAACCAGGACCCTGTTGTGCTAGGCACTGTACAAATGCAGAGCCAAGGACTAAGGGTATCTCTGTGCTGGAACAGAGAGAGCCCAAGCTAGCACGCTAAAAAGAGAGCAGTGTGGATGTTGCAGCTTGGGAAGCAGCTCAGGCCCTCCAGCTCGTCCACCCCCTGGTCTGAGCGTGGATGGCCAGCTTCCATCTCCACCAGAGCCACAGCGTCCACACTGCTATTTTTAGCACACTAGCTCAAGTGGAGCTCACGCTTATCTGTCTCCCTGGGCTGCAAGGCTCTCCCCAGCTGCAGTGTAGACATACCATCACCGTTTGAAGGCAGAACTTGATTCCATTTAATGAGCAAGAACATGGGATGGGTAAAATAGCCCTGACAAAAATTTCCAAAACTCTAAACACTTTGCAAAAGCAGCTTCTCTCTAACATGCACTAATGCCGGACAGTGCATGTGGCATGACATGGGCCTTGCAGGCACTCAGCTGGGGTAACCAGCGAAAATCACTCACTGAAGTCCCCGCACCAGGCATGGACCGAGGAAACTTTTACCTGGGACCAACCCCTTGACACACACTCACATGATGCACTGTTGGATGAATGGATAGACTGACAACAGAAGCTCTACGGAACAAATATGAGATCTTCTTTAGCCCATTCTTTAATCCACCCTCTTCCACAGTTGCTATATTTCACTCACCACTAATAAGCAGCTTTGCTTGAGAAATTTGAAACCTGACACCCCTTCTACCCTTACCAATCAAACAAAAATAAATTATTAAAATCTTTTAAAAACATGCAGAGTTCTGAGCTTGAAAAGGGAGAAATGCCAGATGCTGCACGAAATCAATGAGGATCTTTGCTATTAAGAACATAAGAGCGGCCACACTGGGTCAGACCAATGGTTCATCTAGCCCAAGATTCTGCCTTGCGACAGTGGTCGGTACCAGATACTTCAGAGGGAATGAAAAGAACAGAGCAATTATCGGGTGACCCATCCCCTCTTGTCCAGTCCCAGCTTCTCATAGTCAGAGGTTTAGGGACACCCTGAGCGTGGAGTAGCATCCTGGCACTGATGGACCTATCATTCATGAATTTATCTAATTCTCTGCTGAACCTAGTTGCACTTGTGGTCTTTGCAACATCCCCTGGCAATGAGTTCCACAGGTTGGCTGTGCATCATGTGAAGTACCTCCTTTTGTTTGTTTGTTTTAAACTTCTTACCTGTTAATTTCATTGTGTGACCCTGGGTGCTTGTGTTATGTGAAGGGGTAAATAACATTCCCTTGTTCACTTTCTCCACACCAGTCTCACCATCAGATCCCTCCCTCTTAGCTGTCCATTTTCTAAGCTGAAAAGTCCCAGTCTTTTAAATTTCTCCTCATATGGAAGCTGTTCCATACCCCTAATCATTTTTGTTGCCTCTCTCTGGACCTTTTCCAATTCTAATATATCTTTTTTGAAACTGGACAACCAGAACTGCAGGCAGTATTCAAGCTGTGGCAGTATCATGGATTTATATAGTGGCATTATGACATTTTCTGTCTTATTATCTATCCCTTTCCTAAGGGCTCCTAACATCAGCTTTTTTGACTGCTGCTGAACATTGCTATTGATTTCACATGGAAGGTGCCTAGATACTAAGGTGATGGGGTTTATATTGCTGTCCAAGATAGATGGACATAAATTTTCTCCTTTGAAATGTTCTTTTCCACTTTCAGCCTCTGTTTTTTAATGTTAAATAATAAAATTAGGATCAACAGTAACTATAGAACATTATATTTTGGAATGGAGAGAAAAGTGGAAGGTAGCAGCAACCACAAGTTCCCACAGTGTGGGACACAGAATCCGTCCTTACCAACTAGCAGAGAGAAATAGTTCAGGTGGGATCTGTCCAGAGATACTGAGGGGTCGGTGGTGTTGCCCACTAACAGGAATGGGACTGAGATGTTTTGTTCAGGGATTGTAAAGGTCCAAAATGATTCTGCGATACCCAGGTGCTGCGGGATGAATTCAAATGTGACCTGAGGAAGAAGAGCCAAATTAAATCAGGTGGCTATCCATGGAGTGATGGTTAATACACCAGACTTGGATGGGGCTTCAGGAATGGGACAGGTGTAATCCTGTATGTGCCTCTCTGTCTCCACCTAGTAGCTAGATCACAGAGAACAACTAAGTTGAAGAGCCTCTGTGCTGAAGAACCCTGGTTTCACAGCTCAAAGATTGTAGCAGACTCATACACATGGACTAGCCACCAGACGAGTACACAGTCAGACTGCGTAGGCTGGATTACACATACAGGGGGTTCATAAGAAAGGTCGTGTTCTTATGACGTGACAGTCCCATTTTGCTTGCTCTGCAGGCACAGTACAAAGGGTTTCTCCTCCACTTGGGATCTTCTGCAAACTATTGCCTCAGTGAGGAATGAACGCCTGTGAGCTTTCCTGGGAACTGCACGCTGCTTGCAAGCTCAGGCAGTTGCACAGACATCTCTAGCAAGTCAATGGAGCTGTAGGATTGGGTTGTGCTGATTTTGCTTTGACTTCCTTGGCTTAGGTGTGCCCAAAAAAAAAATAAAAATAAAAAGCTGAGTACTATAACTCCAAGGTCAAGAGAACAGGACACCTGCTCTGGAGTGAAGGAGCAGGTGGCTAGCCAATCCCCACAGTGAGTGAGACACACACAGGGCTTCCCTACATAGGCACACTCAGGAAACTTAATCTAAATTAACTTTTAAAATGGACTAGTTAAACTACACTAAACCGGTGTGGACATTCTTATTCAGAATTAAATTAATTAATTCAATTGATCTTAGTTCACTAAAGTGATATCATTTTAATCCAATTAAGGCCACTCTAATTCTGAGCAGGAGTGTCCACACCGGGGTTTAATGTGATTTAATTAATCTACTTTAAATTCATATCTTTAGTTAATGCAGATTAACTTTCTTGAGTGTCCCTATGGAGACAAAACTCTTCCCTTCTGGTGCAGGTGTGTGCCACGTGCAAAAGGAAATGCCCAAAGACGGTTTTAGCAGAGAACACTCAGAGAATGGGCCAGATTCTGTGCTGACTTCCAGCCTGTGCAGGTTGACCCAATGAATGATGAGAAGCAGGAAGAGTCTTCATTTCTGGAACAGAAAGTGCTTTAGGGACTCCCTGTATTTTACCCAGGCATTTCTCTGTCCTCCCACCGCTGTGGCTCCCTTCCCTCATTCTGGCTTCCTCACCTTCAGACATGGCTATTGCTCATGAGGCGAGATACCCACACTCCCTACTGTAGCTATAACACCCTGTCTCCAATAGTCTGCTGTCATTCAGGCTGGGGCCCTCTAGTTCAGTGGTCTTCAAACCGGGGTGCGTGAGACCCTGGTGCTGCTGCCGAACCTGCCCGGGAGACTGCCAGACTCCTGGCCAGGCTATTCTAGTCCCGCCGAAATACTGCCACAGAAAGCGGAAGCTTCTGCTTTCTGCGGCAGCATTTCAGCGGACAAATCCCCCCGGGGGCCGCCAGACTTTTCCCTCCACGGAAAGAGGCCGCGGTGGGAAAAATTTGAAGACCCCTGCTCTAGTTAGTCACAAAATAGGGGAGAGCAAACTTCCCCCCCAAAAGTTTCTCACTTCTGACCATGGCAGATACCTGAAAGGGTCAGAGAGCAGCTTCCGTGCCTGCTTAACACATAATCTCCTGGGCAGGACTGGGATGGCACAGTGCCAGCTTGCTGTAGCAGACGTGGATTTGGCTAATCACAAGGATCTGAAGTGAGACAATATGCTTCCCATTGGCCACTAGCCAGATGGCTGTCACACAAACAACAGGCAGCCCCTTACGGCCTTCGAGAGATTCAAACCAGGGGGCTAGAGCAGAAAGACTCTGTATCCCAACACTGCTCAGCTGGGTCATCCAATCCCTGGGCTTTGTCTCTGGGTCCCTATTCATTTCTGCTCTCGGAGAAACCTCCTTCCTTACCCTCGCTCACCCGCCCATTCCATTTTCTTACTCTCTCTGTCAGAGGGAGCTTGTGAGAACTAGTTCTTTCTCAGACAGGTTCCCGTCTGCCTGCAGAGTCTGGGGGCGAGTTTGAAAGTCCACCTGCACTGAGGTGTTGCAGGGGAACAAGCTGCCTGGAGTCCCTGCTTAGCCAAAGGAGCTGGAGCAGACTGGCACAGCCTACAAAATGGGCTAGGCTGGCCAGTGTGTGGGCAGGACCATGGCAACCAGGAGACGTGCTGATTGCATTAATCTCTGGGGCACTCTCCATCCGTGGGGCGCCAGTGACAATCCAGACTGCATTTAAAGCTGCCCTTCCTCTGCCAGTCCCTCCCCGTGCCCTCTCCTCAGGTGATGGTGATGCAAGTTGGCACCCCCTGCAGGGATGAAATAAGCTCAGCTCTTCGCAGTGCTTGAACACAAAGTGCTGTGTAAGAGCAAAGCGTCACAGTTCAAGCGGTACCATACACAGCGAGACCTGCACACCATGAGACGAGACACCTGCGTCAGCCTCCCTCCTACCTCGGCCTTCTTCTCAGGCCGGATTTGGCCCGTTTCTGTCAGACAGCTGAAGGCTGACTGTTCTCGCAAGTCTTCTGGCTGCTCACAAGCCCACTGGAAGGAGTAGGTGGAATTGGTGGGGTTCACAAGCATGAAGGTCCTGGCCACAACAAACAGAAATTGCCATTAGAAAGGGAACGGTGAACAGTTCTGGGAGCTAGTGGCTTGTCTGCTCAGCTGACGCCAGGCACTGCCGGCTCCTCCAAGGGAGGATTCCTTGGCACACCCCTCATTCCTCCACTATGGGCATAACAGCTCCATCCCATTACCAGTTCTGGAGCCCCCACAGCCCTCTGGGCTGGCTGGCTACCTTTACCATCTGTAAACAGATACTGAGGTCAGCCCGATGCAAACTCTAGCGCCAGAGTGAAGAGGGTACAATCCAACACAACAAGGCTCTTTCCTACATGCAGCTCTCTAGAGGGGTTATTTCCTTTGCTGCCCCAATCCGACTCTAGTATTCAAAGAATCAAAAAAAGAGGCCAATCCCGCGGAGAGAAAGCAGAGTTATATGGGACGACACCTATGGGCTGGGAACTAGCTACGTTTGTAGCAGGACCAGAGGGTGGAAGCACAGATGGCCCCTCTGTGTTGCTCCTGTCTGCCCAGAACCCCAACTGATCTACTGGGAGCTGGACCGTAGGAGCCGTGCAGCTGTGCCACGAGGACTGAGCTGACGGGTCTCTGGCCGAATTGTTGTGACTAGCCATAGTCCGCAAGTCAGGTCTTCTCCATGCCCACCTGCTGTTCCGAGTGTGCACGCCGACGGACACAAACTCAATCACCCTGGTGTTGGGATCCAGCGCAGCCCCCCGGGGCCCTCGCAGCTCTGAGTTGCGCCTGTTTGCGGTGAGGTAGTCAGAGTCCTCCAGCTCAAAATGGCAATACGGCAGGAGGCTTCTCCCCTTCACAGCCACTACGGGGCCTTGGTGACTGGGCTTCAGGTTGGGGATACTGAGAAGAAATGGACCAGTTAGTGTTATCAAAGGCAGCGGGGCAGTTTTAAGGCTTTGTTGTGCACGGCTTTCATGACCTCTCTCTCAGTGAATAGTGAATCAAATAGAAGCTCACTTTGTGGTGATGAGGCAGCAAAGTAGCCACATGTATAGTAATTCCTCAGTGGGAGAAAGGTGACACCTTTACTGATATGCACATTAGAGGTTGTGCTGGTGACTCAATACGGATAAGCCCTTGTTAAGTTTCCATACTCATCCAAAAGCCAGTACTAGTGATTGAACCTCTTGGGGCTTAAGAGATTTCCCATACTCAAGGTAAACTAGTATTAGTCATTAGGACTCTACCAGAATGGTACAAGACAGGCAAAGGGGCTGTGGGAGGACTGTGAATTACTTACCATTCACCTCTGAAAGGTGGAATCCTACTAGTATCCAACCCCCATTTTAAACAATTTTAAAGTGAGTTTTCCCAGGGTGTTCCAGGTTTCCAGGAAGGAGGATTGCTAGGAAGAGATTAAATCCACCTAATGAAGAGAGGGAAAAGCATCTTTGCAGGCAGGCTGGCTAACCTAGGAGGAGGAGGGGCTCTTCCAGGGGATGGAGACCTAAGCCCAGTAGAGGAGTGGGATACTGGGAGAAAACACCAGGAGGAGGGTGCAACAAGGGAGGCCTCCTGATTCATACTGAGAAAGTTGGGCAATCGGCTGGTTATCTTAGGTGATGTACATGAATGGAAGAAGCCTAGGAAATAAACAGGAAGAAGTGGAAGTTCTGGCACAACCAAGGAACTATGATGTGAATGGAATAACAGACTTGGTGGGGCCTTGTCAGGATGGGTATAAACTGTTCAGGAAGGGTGGGGTGGGCGGAGGTGTTGCATTGTATTTAAGGGAGCAGTATGACTGCTCAGTGCTCCAGAATGAAAGTGGAGAAAAGCCTGTTGAGAGTCTCTGGGTTAAGTTTAGAGGCGAAAGCAACAAGGGTGATGTCGTGGTAGGTGTGTGCTATAGACCACCAGACCGGAGGATGAGGCGGACGAGGTTTTCTTTGGACAACTAACACAAGTTTCCACATCATAGGCCCTGGTTCTCAAGGGGGACTATAATCACCCTGACATCTGCTGGGAGAGCAATACAGCGGTGCACAGACAATCCAAGCATTTTTTGGAGAGTGTTGGGGACAACTTCCTGGTGAAAGTGCTGGAGAAACCAACTAGGGGCTGTGCTTCTCTTGACCCACTGCTCACAAACACTGAAGAATTGGCAGGGAAAGTAGAAGTGGGTGGCAACCTGGGCAGTAGCGACCATGAGATGGTCAAGTTCAGGATCTGGACAAAAGGAAGAAAGGAGAGTAGCAAAATATTGACCCTGGACTTCAGAAAAGCAGACTTTGCTTCCCCCGGGGAACTGATGGGCAGGATCCTCTGGGAGGCTAATATGAGGGGGAAAGGAATCCAGGAGAGCTGGCTGTATTTTAAGAAAGCCTTATTGAAGATGCAGGAACAAACCATCCCAATATGCAGAAAGAATAGCAAATATGGCAGGTGACCAGCTTGGCTTAACAGAAATATTTGGCTTAAACACAAAAAGGAAGCTTACAAGAAGTGGAAACTTGGACAGATGAGTAGAATAAAAATATTTCTTGAGCATGCAGAAAGGCCAAAGCACAACTGGAGTTGCAGCTAGCAAGAGATGTGAAGGGTAACAAGAAGGGTTTCTACAGGTATGTTAGCAACAAGAAGATGATCAGGGAAAGTGTGGGACCCTTACTGAATGGGGGAGGTAACTTACTGAGAGATGATGTGGAAAAAGCAAATGTACTTATTGCTTTTTTTGCCTTGGTCTTCATAGACAAGGTCAGCTCCCAGACTACTGCATTGGGCAGCAGCACAATATGGGAAGGAGGTGACCAGCCCTCTGTGGAGAAAGAAGTGTTTCAGGACAATTTAGAAAAGCTGGATGAGCACAAGTCCATGGGCTGGATGGGCGGCATTTGAGGATGCTGAAGAGAGTTGGCAGATGTGATTGCACAGCCATTGGCCATTATCTTTGAAAACTTGTGGTGATTGGGGGAGGTCCTGGAAGATTGGAAAAAGGCAAATATAGTTCCCATCTTTAAAAAAGGGAAGAAGGAGGATCTGGGGAACTACAGACCAGTCAGTCTCACCTCAGTCCATGGAAAAATCATGGCGCAGGGTCCTCAAGGAATCAATTCTGAAGCACGTGGAGGAGAGGAAGGTGATGAGGGACAGTCAACATGGATTCATCAAGGGCAAGTCATGCCTGACCAACCTGACTGCCTTCTATAATTAGATAACTGGCTCTGTGGATGAGGGGAAAACAGTGGACATGTCATTCCTTGACTTTAGCAAAGCTTTTGATACGGTCTCCCACAGTATTCTTGTCATCAAGTTAAAGAAGTATGGACTGGATGAATAGACTATAAGGTGGATAGAAAGCTGGCTAGATCATCGGGTTCAATGGCTGGTGTTGTTTATCATCTTCATTAATGATTAGGATGATGGGATGGATTTCACACTCAGCAAGTTTGTGGATGACACTAAGCTGCAAGGGAGAAGTAGATATGCTGGAGGGTAGGGATAGGGTCCAGAGTGACCTAGACAAATTGGAGGATTGGGCTAAAAGAAATCGGATGAGGTTCAACAAGGACAAGTGCAGAGTCCTGCAATTAGGATGGAAGAATCCCATGCACTGCTACAGGCTAGGGACAAACTGGCTAAGTGGCAGTTCTGCAGAAAAGGACCTGGGGATGAGAGTGGACAAGAAACTGGATATGAGTCAACAGTGTCCTTGTTGTTGTCCTTACTGCCAAGAAGGCTAATGGCTGCATTAGTAGGAACATTGCCAGCAGATCAAGGGAAGTGATTATTCCCTTGTATTCGGCACTGGTGAGGCCACATCTGGAGTACTGTGTCCAGTTTTGCACCGCCCACTACAGAAGGGATGTAGACAAATTGGAGGGAGTCCAGAGGAGGGCAACAAAAATGATCAGGAGGCTGGGGCACATGACTTATGAGGAGAGACTGAGGGAACTGGGGTTATTTCATCTGCAGAGGAGAAGGATAAGGGGGGATTTGATAGCAGCTTTCAACTACCTGAAAGGAGGTTCCAAAGAGGATGGATCTAGACTGTTCTCAGTGGTACCAGATGACAGAACAAGGAGTAATGATCTCAAGTTGCAGAGGGGGAGGTTTAGGTTGGATATTAGGAAACACTATTTCACTAGGAGAGTGGTGAAGCATGGGGAATGGGTTACCTAGGGAAATCTCCATCATTAGAGGTTTTTAAGGTCTGACTGGGATGATTTAGTTGCTGTTGGTCCTGCTTTGAGCAGAGGGTTGGACGAGAGGACTTCTTGAGGTCTCTTCCGACCCTGATATTCTGTGATTCTATGTTTCTTTGTTATCCCTGATTATCTCCCTTCCAGAACTAAACAGCCTTAGGAATCCTAAGGTAGGGGTCTCCAAACTTTCTTGACCGTGCACCCGCAGGTAGACATTTTTTTTGAGCAGGCACCCCCATAGGGGAAGCCCCACCCTAGCCCCACCCCATCCATCCACTCCCTCCCACTTCCCCCCCTACTGTCCCCCTCCTTGTCCCCCAACTGCCCCCTGGGGCTGGTCCCTGCTGCGGCGCCCGGCTCCTAGGGCCCATCTCCGCCGTGGCGCTCGGCTCCCTGGGGCTGGGCCTCAGCCACGGCGCCTGGCTCCCGGGCCCGGGCGTCAGCCGTGGCACATGGCACCTGGCTCCCGGAGCCAGGTCTCAGCTGCGGTGCCTGGCTCCTGGCTCCCAGTTCCCAGGGCTGCAGCCATGGCGCGTGGCTCTTCTGGCCGGGGCTGCAGCCGCGGCGTTCGGCACCTGGCTCCCAGGACCGGGTCTCAGCTGCGGCGCGCAGCTCCTGGCTCCCAGCCACGGCGTGTGGCTCCCGGCTCCCAGCTCCCAGGGCTGCAGGTGCAGCTCCGGCTCCGGGGGCTGCAGCCGTGATGTGCGGCTCCTCCGGCCGGGGCTGCCGCGGCTCTTGCAGAGAAGCCACATGGCTCCCCCAGCTGCCGGGCCGCGCACCCCCGGGAGCGTTCTCGCGCACCCCACTTTGAAGACCACTGTCCTAAGGGATGGCACGAGTTTGGTCCCAGGGCTAAAGGCTCCCCCAAAAAAGCTGTCGGTTTTTGATGCCCCACCTTTCCTCGACTGTATTCTCAGCCCATCCATTTCAGACAGCACCAAATCCCATTTACGCCAAAGTCCTTTGGACACTAATTCCATGTTATTAGCACTCGTCAAGAAGCGATCGACCCAGAGTGCTTCCTACCTGCAGAGTAGGCGGCCCTCAAACTCTCCCACTTCCAGTGGGGAGAATTTCAAGAGGAACTGCTGCTTCTTCCCGCCTGGGATGATGCCGCTGCTGGGTTCCATGGAGAATGGAGGGAGAACAGCGACACCATACAGGAAGGATGAGGCACTCTCCAGAACACTGCCTGGCTGGCTAGTGGGTCGGCTGCTTGGTAGTTTGGTGGAGGCAGCAGACGTGGCAGATGGGAACTCCCCTGTGTTAAGGAAGGGGTGGTTAGGGCAGTTTCACTGGATTTGTCTTTGAGGATGAAACCTCTTATTCTGAGCCCAGACCCCCGATTCAGTACGATGGGCAGAAGGCCATGGGATCTGGCTTAAAGTCCACACAACGGCTATCCCCCTTTGCAAACCCTTTCCAAGGATGATTCCAACCAGGGTTAGTGAAAGGTGTAAAGTGGCTTCATGACATCACTTCTGCACTGCCTTTAACCAACTCCTCATTCAAGTGAGAGCCAAGGAGCAGTGGGAAAGTGAGGGCAAAGGGTGGGGAAAATGGGCAGCTGGGGAGAATACATATGCTGGAAATGACCTAGAAAAGTTCCATGCAAGGGCATGAAATCGAAATGCTGAAAGACGCTGGTCTGAATCAGTGCCCAGAGACCACCGTGACCAAGGCTATGCAAGTACAGTACCGATAAGGGCCAAATCATGCCTGCCCTCTTACAGCCATGCCTGGTTAGCAGGGTGGCACAGATGAATCTGAGGAAAGAATGTGCCTCATTGTGTGTACGTCCTTTCAGCTGAAAAGGTAGGCAGGCATTAAGTGATCAAGGAACAGCACTGGTGCATACTGCAGTGTCTGGTCTTCTCTTCCTCTGTTTATCAAGCTTCCACAGCTGGCAATAGCCATCAAAGCACAAAGCAGGGGCATCATGGAACAGCCCAAACGTTCAGAGCACCCTGACTCGGCCTGGCCATTGTCAGATGTTACATTCCTTCAGTACACCAATGTATATGTTACAGTGTGGGAGAATTTCCTTCCGGACCCCCTTGTGATGAGTTTATGCCTTGAGGCATGAGGATTGATCGTGCTTATTTCCATCCTAACTAACTTAACTGCTGATGTTAGTTTTACTCATAAAAAGGTCCTTGCCCTTCTCACCCTTTTGCTGCACAGCCGCTGAAGATGTGTTAAAGATACACAGAAGCATTTAGCAAAGCACCCTCATGCCTGAAACAGAGCAGGCTAGGCCATGTGGGGAGAGAACATCACACAACTCAACCGACCCTGCTGCTACATGAATGAGACCATCATAAACATCAAAATGCAGTTTTAATTACAAATACTTTTCTTCCTGCTTGCAAAATATGTCTATATTATGGCCCCAGTTCAACAGGGCTACCAGGAGCATGCATAACGTTCAGCATGTCTGTGTTTGAAGTTATGAATGTGCTTAGGGGCCTTGCTGAATCGGGGCCTAAGGCGGGGGGACAAAATAATTCATCTGGGGGAGGAGAGGAACAATAACAGAAAATGTGGAATTGGCAGAAGTGCTAAATGACTTTTGTCTTTCGGATTTCACCAAAAAGGTTAGTAGTGATGAGACGTCTAACATAGTGAACACCAGTGAAAATGAGGTAGGATCAGAGGCTAAAATAGGGAAAGAACAAGTTAAAAATTACTTAGACAAGTTATATATTTTCAGGTCATCGGAGCACGATGAAATACATCCTAGGAGTATCAAGGGGCTGACTGAGGAGATATCTGAGCCATTAGCGATTATCTTTGAAAGGTCATGAAAGACGGAGGAGATTCCAGAGGGCTGGAAAAGGGCAAATATAGTGCCCATCTATAAAAAGGGGAATAAGGACAACCTGGGGAATTACAGACTAGCCAGCTAAACTTCAGTACCCAGAAAGATAATGTGCAGGGACCGGACTAGAAGACTTTTCGAGACCCCTTCCAGTCCTACAATTCTACGATTCTATATCTCTGCCGCAAAATGCCGAGTGATGACTCAGAATCCAGGTTCTGAATTGCTCGCGTTGCTTTCGGATCTGGGGCACAGCTCCTTCTTGACACCACATTTGGGTATTTTGGCATCTTTTCCGTCTTTTTCAACAAATATTTAATCAAAGACATGCCTCCCTGTTTCCCTCCAACAGCAACCCAGCTCCCACCTCTCCCCCAGTGACTAGGGCTGCCAACTTTCTAGTCGCACAAAATCAAACACCTGAGCCCCGCCCCTGTCCTGAAGCCCTGCCCCTTCCCCAATCCTGCCAGGAGGCCCCACCCCCAGCTCACTACATTCCCTCTCCCTCGGTGCCTCACTCTCCCCCACCCTCACTTACTTTCTCTGGGCTGGGGCAGGGAGCTGAGGTCGGGGAGAGGGTGAGGACTCTAGCTGTGGATGTGGGCTCTGGAGTGGGACTAGAAATTAGTGGTTCAGGGTGTGGGAGGGGGCTCCGGTCTGGGGAAGGGACTTGGGGTGCGGGAGGGGGTGAGGGCTTTGGCTGGGGATGCAGGGTTTAGGGTGCAGGAGGGGGCTGATTGCTGCACCTTCAGGACTGCATAGCAACAGTTCTTCTGTAAAGTTGACTGCCCTTCTGTCCTCCATGACTACCTTCCAGGAGTACTCCAGTGCCACGTTCCCCTTGTTGGACAGCTGGAACCTGCAAAGGGAGAAGAAATAACTTATCTCACAGAAGGGCTACGCAAGCACTGAAAAAATCCTCTAGGGTCAGATTCTGACTCGTGCTGAGTAGCGCTTGAATCTGCAAGCTGGAATGGGTCCCCAAGTGCTGTTCAGCTTGTGGAAGGGGAGCAGAATGTGGCCCACACATTTCAGCAGATGGTTCTACAGTGTATCCTGCCTGCCTGGGAGCGAGGGGTCCAGGGAGAATCCCCAGCACCCTTCCTCACCAACCCACAGTGGGCCTGGCACCGGTGGCTTGTGATCGGAGAAGGATTTCTACTTCTGTGTCTTTCAACAGACAAGCTTGTTACACGCCTGGTAACTTGGGCATTTGCCGTCAGTGAAATAACGCCTGTTTTTAGGACTGTTTTGCAGGAATGGGTGGGTAAAATTCTGTGGCCTGCGTTGTGCAGGAGGTTAGATCATAATGGCCCCTTCTGACCTTAAAATCTATGGGTCTATGAGACTGTTAGTAACTTGGGTTGAATGCCGGCAGTGTGTAATCAGGGTAAGAACGACTCCAATGGGAGTTCTGAACATAAATGGCTTGTAGGCTTGCGCCCTGGCTGGTACAGAAGTCACTCTAGGGACCAAAATAAATGTAGTCAGTTCGAGGGAGGACTGTGGTGACTATCTGGTGGCAGCAACACTGCACGGCACCTTGCTTTATGTATGGGACTTATTTATTTTGGTGACACCAGGTTTTGTGAGGCAGAATGGGATCGAGGACGATTTCTCCAGTGCAAAGGTGGGAGCTGGAAGGCAGAATGTAAATACCAGAACTTGGCTCTGGCTGGTACGTGGGATAACGTCTGGGCTCCAGAACACAGTGCCATGGCAACCCTCGGGATTGAGACTTCTGACCGGCACCAGGAGCCCCGGCACAAGCAGTAGCAACTCTTCTGCCTCCTGGTGCTTATCAGCTGTCAGACAGCAAACAAACTAAACTAATTCCCAGAAGCTCCTGTCCAGGGACATCACAGGTTAATTTAAGAGCACTGAGCCTCCCACTGTCCCGGGGGGTGGGAAGAAGAGCACTAACACCTGTAGCTTAGTAGTACTTTGAAGTGAGTTGGCCCTGGCTGTGTCATACCAATTCCTTCACTGGTCGAAGAGATGGTTACTCACTGTGCAGTAACCGAGGTTCTTCGAGATGTGTCCCCCTGGGGTGCTCCACTTCAGGGGTGGGTGTGTCCCGGCGCCGTTGATCAGAGATTTTTGGTAGCAGTGTCCATCTGAATCCGCATGCACAGTAGTCATCTTGTGGCGCCGTTGGCACCTCTTCTAGTGCATGCGAGACCCTACCCCCTCAGTTCCTTCTCTGTCGTAATACTGCAAACTCTGAAGTGGAGGGGAGGGGGCTGGATAATGGAGCCTTCCCAGGGACACTCATCTCGAAGAACCTCAGTTACTGCAAAAAGTGAGTAACCCTCTCTTCTTCGAGTGATGTCCCTGTGGATGCTCCACTTCAGGTGACAGTAGAGCAGTGCCCCATTGTGGATGGAAGGGGCTTCAGATTCGCTTGGGCAATTGAAGACATCATGGTGAGGCCTCTCGTAGCATCTGACCTTGAGCTTTGAGTGACTGCGTAATGGTTTGTGAACATGTGCACAGAGGCCCAGGTAGCTGCTCTGCATATGTCTATTATTGGTATGTTGTTCAAGAATTCTATGGACGTTACTATTGAGCGTGTACAATGGAATCTGATCTCCCCTGGGGGTTCTGTGTTATTTGTTCGATAACAGAGTTGGATGCAGGTAGAGGTCCATGTAGATAGTCTCTGCATGGATATTGCGCATCCTTTGGAGCACTGTGTGTGGAAATAAAAAGCCTAAGGACTTCCAGAAAGGCTTGGTTCTGTATAAGTAAAATGCTATTGCTTCTCTGACATCTAGCATATGTAAGACAGTCTCTTGTGAGTTCCCATGTGGTTTGGGTTAAAAGACAGGAAGATGTATGGGTTGGTTTATACGGAAGGATGTTGATATTTTAGGTAAGATTTTCAGGTGTGGTATCAATGTGACCTTGTCTTTAAAGAATACAGTATAAAGTGGGTCAGCCCTGAGTACCCCTATCTCACTCGTTGAGCGGAGTGATTGTGACCATGAATGCAGACTTTATTGATGGATGAAGCAGGATCAGGGAGCTAAGGGCTCAGATGGGGGTCTAGTGAGGCATTTAAGCACTGGATTTAAATCGCATGCCCATGTAGGTTGGACTTCTGGGTAAATGTTCTGTATGCTGGTGAGGACACAGTTGGTGATTTAGCATTCAAATATCGAGATTTCCTTGATCTTATGATGAAAGGCTATAATCGCAATGAGGTGTACTTTAATTGAGCTTTTGAGAGACCCAGTTTCTTCAGTTCTAGTATGTAGTCCAGCACTAATGGGAGTGGGGCTGTAACTGTGGTTAACTGTTTTTGTTGACACCATACTGTGAACCTTTTCCATTTCTGGAGGTAAGTATCGTGAGTGGTTGATCTCTTGCTATTTAGTAACATGTGTTTAACTTGTTCTGAACAACCTAATTCGTCATGTTGGAACCATGTAGGAGCCAGGCTTTCAGGTGAACTTTCTCTGGATTTGGGTGGAGAGTCCTGCCTTTGTTCTGTGAGAGAAGATCTTCCCGCAGTGGAAGAGTTTATGGGGCACATACTGCCATGCACATCAGGTATGGGTACCAGGTCCGCCTAGGCCACATTGGGATTATCAGTATGATGTAGATCTTGTCAGCACATATCTTCTGTATCATTCATGAGATCAGTGGGATCGGTGGAAACGCATACAAGAGTGATGCGTCCCATGTGATGAGGAAGACATCTCCCAGTGAGTGGGATCCCACAGTCCTGATCTGGAGCAAAAAAGAGTGTGCACTTGTGGTTTGTGATGATGAGAACAGGTTGACGGGCGGAAGCCCCATCATTGAAATATTGACTGTAGTATTCTGTTGTTTATTTCCCATTCATGTTCCTGGGAAAACAGTCTGCTTAGCGTGTCCGGCGTCATGTTCTGGCGTCTTGGGAGATAGGAGGCAGAGATATTGACTTTGTGATGTATCCACCAGTTCTACAGTTTCATGGCCTCAGTGCATAATGAGTAGGAGCGAGCTCCTCCTTAGTGGCTGATATAGAACTTGCATGCTATATTGTCGGTCATTATCCACTGACTGGTTCTTTATCCTTGGTAGGAAATGCCTGCAGGCATTTGTACTGCACATAACTCTAGTAGATCGATGTGTAGTTGGATTGCTGCTGTTGACCACCTGCCTTGAACAGTGAGTTGGTTCAGGTGGGCTCCCCAGCCTCTCAATGAAGTGTCCGTCGTGATTATTATTGATGGTGGATCCTTGGATTATTGATGGTGGATTATTGAAAGGGGATGCCCATGCACACATTCTCTGGTTTTGTCCACTATTGTAAGGAGACCAAGACTTTTGGTGGTACTGTTAGTCTCTTGTCCAGGCTGTGTTTGCTGGGGATAAAGAGTCTTGTAGCACCTTATAGACTAACAGATCTTAGGGATCATGAGCTTTCGTGGGCTAAGACCCACTTCCTCAGATGAATGTTGTGGAAATC
>ML677343.1:2149245-2312976 GCA_007922305.1 Dermatemys mawii | reverse complement strand
CTAAGATCTGTTAGTCTATAAGGTGCTACAAGACTCTTTGTCGCTTTTGCAGATCCAGACTAACACGGCTACCTCTGTGTTGCTGGTGATGTATACTGAGCTCAGCTAGCCTTGTGGGAAGCGCATATGAAGTCTTGCATGTCTTACCACAAACATTGTGGCCACCATGTGATCTAATAATTGTAAGCAGGTTCGTGCCGATGTTTGAGGGCTGCTGTTTACTAGTTAGATGAGGTCGGTCAATGTTACGAATCTGCTCCTGGGTAATGATGATCTGTTCACTGTGGAGTTGAGCTGTGCCCTGATGAAATCCGGCTGTGTACTGGAAGCAGGGGTGATTTTGTTCATTTATTTGTAATCCTAGGTTCCGGAAGAGGGTGATAGTCTTCTGCACAATGTTTATCGCTTCTTCTTGAGTCAGGCCTTTCAATAGACAGTCATCTACATATAGGAAAATCATTATCCCTCATTTCCATAAGTGTGCTGCCACTACTGCAAGGGTTTTGGGAAAGACTCTTGATGAGGTGGAGAGGCCAAAAGATTGTATTCTGTAGAGATAGGGATCACCCCATGCTGTGAACGGTAGAAACCGTCTGTGACGGTGCGTACGATGATGTGAAAATATGCATCTTGTAGGTCGAGGGCTGAAAAACAGTCCCCGCCCCCTCTTCTAGCACTGGTATTATCATGGCCAGTGTGACCATCCTGAATCTGTGGGTTTGTACAAATTTGTTGAGCTTTCTGAGATCCAGAATGGGTCTCCAGCCACCATTTTCCTTCTGGGTCAAGAAACAGTGGGAGTAAAAATCCTTCCCTCTGTGTTGTGGAGGAACTTGCTCCAAGGCACCTAACTGTAGAAGATGGTTTACTTCCGAAGGGTCCCTGAAGAGGGACAGAGGCTGAGGTGGGGGGTTGGGAGAGAAAGGGGATGGCATAGCCCAATCTTACAATCTCCACAACCCATTGATCCATTGTTATCAGCGCCCAGGCTGGGTAAAATGGGCGTAGAAGATGGTCAAAGAAACATGGTATTCGCACTGTATAGTGGGGGAGATTGTTCAGACCCTCAACTAAATATTCAAAACTGTTGTTTGGAGGAAGCCAGTTGCAATTTTGAGGGCTGACTTTGAGGAGTTCTCCAGCTCTGTAGTTGCTGTCTGTTTCTTTGTAATTTGTACTGTCTTTGTTGTGGGCGATGTTTTTGTGTCCAAATAAATAAGCAGAAATTGGGCTTGTTTTAGGCTGAGTTGGCTAGTGTTCGCTAGTTTGGGGGCTTAGTGGGGCTTTTAAAGTAGCTTGTAGCTTCTTTTTTTATTGGCTCCTAGCCCTGTCCCAATCCCAGGCCCAGCCAATCAGGAAGCTTGAATGGTGATTGTCATTTGGCTCCAGCTGCTGCATGGCTGTGTGTGGTGACCTGAACGCAGGGCAACATGATGTGCATGTGGACTGTGCTTTAAACAATTTAAAGTTCCTGGTTCTTGCCTGGCTCAGCCACATATTAGTTCCCCAGAAGTCACAGCAAGGAAAGTAACCAGTGCCCGGGTGGAGTGTCAAACAACCATCGACAGCCATTGTCCAGCAAGGGAGCTACAATTCAATACCTCACCTGCATGAAGCCACACCAGGGAAATTGCTCAACCTCACCTGGGGACTCAGCGATGTCCACCAGACATGCCTGGACTTGTGTTCTCCAAGGACATGGATTGAGGGTATAAAACCACACATTGGGGCCCCATCCTGGGCATTTCTCCTTCACCCACCTACACTGCAAGCAACAAGGACACTCAGAAGTCTCCAACTGAGGGGACTGGCCCAGATTTTACGGGTGAAATCTGTGTACTATGAACTGCAGTATCCAATGGGGTGAGAAAAACTGCTTAATCTAGATGTTGTCCAGTTTAATAGGGTTGAGAGTTCAGACTGCGTGCTGATATTTTGTTTTCTTTTGGTAACTAACTCTGACTTATGCCTATCACTTAAAATCTATCTTTTGTAGTCAACACATTTCTTTTACAGTTTATCTTTACCAGTAAGTTAGTATGGAGTGTGGGGCAAATCTGCTCATGTTTTGCAAAGGCTGGTGTATGTCCACTTTACATCGATGAAGGGATGAACCAATTAATAAATCTACATTGCTCATCTTGAGCAGTGCAAGACATTGTATTTCTGGGGTACAGTGCTGGGAACTGGGGGAATTTGGCTGGTGCCTTTCCCTGTGTGGCTCTGGGAGCTTCATGCAGTCTATCTGGGTGTAGGGCATGGTTGTGCTAAATGATAACAGCACCTGGAGGGGTTTGCTGCTGGTCACTAGCAGGGCCCTGTAAGAGACAACCCAGGCTGGAGAGAATTCAAGGGGGCACAGCGGTCCCACAGTTCCAGACTGCACTCTGGGGATCCTGTCTCACAGAGCGTTGGGGTTGGCTTGTTTTGGCCTTGGTTTGACATGGGATTAACTTGTTTTTTGGCTTATTTTAATATTTGGGTTGCTTACTTACAGCGTGAAAGTTGGCAACTTTACGTAGGGTCGCTGAGGAGTACATTTGTCAACCAAAAAGGTTGAGCCTTTTATGATTCTTGTCCTGAGGGGTGGACCTGTACTGAGGTTGTTTGCCGCGTTGATTTGTGGCTTTAACCACTAGAGAGTTGGGTTCTGAGTGGGAGAACAGGAAATCCATTCCCTTGGTGGGGATATAATATTTTCTGTCAGCCCTTTTGCACATTGGTGCTTTTAGGTTCCCACAGTGAGCACACTTCTAAGGGATGTGCAACTCCCTGAGGCAATGTTCACAGAAGGAGTGCCCATCAGAGATGGACATGGCTTCAGGGCATGAGTCACATCTCTTAAATCCTGGGGAGCGAGGCATTTTGTAGTGGGGATAGGTTTCCCACTTTGGAAGAAGTTAACGTATGGATACCCCCTTTTTTTACTTAAGTGCTAAGTAGGTACTCCAATACTAACTGCACTACTTAACGACTAAACTCTACTGTATTAAACAATCTAATTTATTTTGTTAAGGTTGAGCAAAAGATGTCGGGACACTGCCACAGAGCTCTGTCTGAGGCTGAGGATGGTTCAGAAGGTATTGAGGGGTTGGGTGGCGCACGCGCTAGATGAGGTGCTAACGGTGTCACAGGATGACTACTGTGCACACAGTACCCAGACAGACACTGCGCTGGGACATATCAACAGCTGAAGGGGAGCCCCTACAGGGACATCACTCAAAGAAGAATCAGTTTTTATGAGTTGTCCCTGTGTAATCTCAGTTACTCACTTGAACACCCGGGTCTGGAAGAGCAAGGTCTCTTTGAACTGCACCAAGTTAGTTTCTAGCTTGAACTGGGTGTAATCAACAACGGCACTGATTCGAAGTTCTAGTTCTCGGCTGCTCTCTTCCAGAACAGTGTGGGCCGGTTCGGGGTCTGTCTCTATCACCTTCAGACAGAAATGAGAAAAACAACAGTAACCTGACTAAGCACTTGAACGCCTTGGGTCTCCAGAGCCAGACTTGGTATCACCATGAAAACAGTGAGGGCCATTCAGACGCAACCATCCTGAACTTTCCTTCCGATACCCATTCCTTTGCCGTTGATTATCTGGTGCTGGAACTAGAGGTGTGTGGGGAGGGTGTGTGTGTGCAGCACCCTCTGACTTGAAGTAGTTTCCATTATATCCAGCGGTTAGAGTTGGGTTCGATGGCTCTCAGCACCCCCACTATAAAAACTGTTCCAGCACCCCTGGTTCTGGAGCAAACAGACACCACCTGGATGGCAGGGAGAACTGTCCATGGGAGCACTATGAGGTGGCAGTATCTCAACCCTGTGTCTCAGCAGAGGGGTTAAGAAAATGGTGTCTGCAAATCAGAATTAGTGAAGAAACATAAAGGAGCCCAGGCCTGAATGACATTGCTCCCACCCCTTGTTAATACAGCGGTTCCACCACTGCAGACAGGTGGGTAAAGAAGCCCATGGCTGAAAGAACATAGAGACTGACTTTCCCTTTTTCCTAGCAGTGGGTGTTTTTCTCCAGATCATGGCGGGGGGTAAATGAAACTGAATTTCCTTTCCACCCCAAGGGAGGACAAGCGTGTCTGGATCATGGTGCAGGGGAAGTGATTGGAAAGGCCTGGAGGTACTGCTACTTTTTGTGGATAAAGGAAATATTTGTCTTCTAGGCCATTCAACCTTCCTATGGATACTTGAGCCGACCTGCTACAAAGCGAGTGAAGCTACCTGCTAACACTTGTTGTATAATACGACCCTGCACACAATAATGATTTCATGAGAGAAATCTCAGCTGTTAAAATGTGGAGAGTGCTCACTTCAAAGTACAGGGAGGGTAACAGAAACACAATGAGGAAGTAGGGTCATTCTTCCACAAGGAACCTGTAACTAGAACCTGCTGGGTCTAATTCCCTTCTGAGTTAAATCAGACTAAGACATTTTAAGGACAAAATGGACCTTGAGATCATCTAGTCCAGAGATGGGCAAACTACAGACCATAGGCCACATCTGGCCCCCGGGACCATCCTGCCCCTGAGCTCCCAATCGAGGAGGCTACCCCAGGCCCCTCCCACACTGCCACGCAGGCAGCGCTCTGGGGGGCGGGGCTGTGCACTCCTGTGGGGCAGCACAGCAGCATATCTGGCTCCGGCTGGGTGGCACAGCTGCCAGACATGCTGCTCTGAGCGGCATGGTAAGGGGCTGGGGGGTTGGATAAGGGACAGGGAGTCCAGGGGGCAGTTGGATGGGGAGGAGGTTCTGGGGGGGTAGTTAGGGGATGGAGAATGGTGGGGGGAGTTGGATAGGGTGTGGGAGTCCCAGGGAGTCTGTCGGGGGCAGGAATGTGGATATGGGTTGAGGTTCTGGGGGGTGGTTATGGCTGCAGGGTCTCTGGGGGGGTCACAAGACAAGGAGCTGGGAGGGGGTTGGATGGGTTGGGGGTTCTGAGAGGGGCAGTCAGAGGGCAGGAAGTGGGAGGGGGCAGATAGGGGGCAGGGCCAGGCTGTTTGGGGACGTGCAACCTTCCCTACCTGGCCCTCCATACAGTTTTGCAACCCCGATATGTGTCTCTCAAGAAAAAACGTTTGCCCACCCTGATCTAGTCTGACCTCCGTTATAACCGAGTGCCCCTGCAAAGCGCCCACTAGCCCACTGCACCACTAGGCTAACACCTATTTCCAGAAAGGTCTCCAGTCTGGACTGGAGGGCATCCAGGACCAGAAATGGAGAATCCATCTCTTCCCTTGGTAGCTTGTTCCGCTGGTTGAGTCCCCTGGCTGTCAAACATTTGTGCAGAGCAGCTGGAGCTATGTAGTCAGCAGTGAATGTGACCCTTTGTCTTTAGGCTTTACACGGATGGCTCCAAATGCTATTGTGTTTGTTTCACGTGCTCTCCTAATCTCACTTCTTACCTTCCTCTTTGTTGGGCGTGTGGTCGTCAGGCTCCTTGGAGCATCCACCCACTTGACAGTATGCTGACGGTCATCCCAGTCAGGGACCTGGTCGGCAGGAAGCTGGAGGGTGATTCTGGACACCTTACACTTAACCATGTGCATACTGAAGGTGACAGGAACATTAGATTTCAAAGTCACTGTGATGTCCTTAGCACATTCAGCATGGAGGTGGCCAACCTGGAGAGGATCAGAGAGCCAATGCCATTATGTGCTCCAGGGTCAGGCTGTGGCCAGCAAAGGACGGAGTGTTACTGCGAGTACGTGGAGGAGAAAGGGAAGGGTTAGAATGTGAGTGCATTTTGCCGTGCAGTGAACATGGTGCCAGATTCACCTGTTTATCGCTAGCCTAGGCAATGGTGGTGCATGCTTCCCCACACGGACACCAGCAATTACACCCTGCAGGGACCCCCTCTAGGAAGCTGCTCCACCTGGGTCTAATGGAGAGAAGATGCAGAGCTGGATATCAGCATATGGGTGACACATGAGCCTAGAGCAGTGGTCTCCAAACTACGGCCCGGGGGCCGGATCCGGCTCGCGGCTTTGATTTGTCCAGCCCTCCAACTGAGCAGGCACGTGGAGAAGGTGCTGCTGTGCCTGCCCCCGCACCCCCGAGAGCTGCTGCCGGCGGCCCCATGTGCGGAGGGGTGAGTGCCTCCGTGGCAGCGGCCAGAGGAGTAAAGGGGGGGGCGCAGCAGCGGCCAGGGGAGCAAAGGGGGGGCTTTTGCATATATTTGCATACATTTGCATATATTGAATTTTTTCACAGTCGCTTCGGCCCGCAAAGCCCCTTCAAGTATCTACTATGGCCTCTCATCTCATAAAGTTTGGAGACCCCTGGCCTAGAGCAACTCAGTATCCCTCCGTGGCCTCATGTCACAGGATTTCTGGCCTGGTAAATGAAGGAGGTTCAGCTCACCTGTGCCAGAACAGCCATTCCCAATTTGGCCAATGAAGAGGGCGGAGTGGCACCGGGGTGCGTGTGTGTGCGATAAAGGACTAGGGCAAGCCGGTGAGTCAGGAGGCCAGAGAGGTCTCTAGGCCCATTGTAAAGAGCTCCCTGCAGGCCCTCTGTGGAAAGAGGGTGATATCCTCAGGAAGCCTGCTGACTTTCAAGAGCCAAAGCCAGTGTCAGGAGGCTGAAAAGGGCTGAGGACTAGGGAGCCAGCGGAGGGGCTGGCTGGCAGACCTTCTGGAGCCAAAGAGCCAAGCCAGAGACAGCAGAGAGGGCTGAAGGCTGAGATAAACAGCGGGAGACACTTGCTAGCTCTCTAACCTGGAGAGCCAAAGGCAGCAGGCCAGAAGGGGCTGAAGGCTGGGAGTGAAGTGTGGTGAGGGGCGCCAGAGTCAGACTGGTGAATGGGAGCAGAGTGAGGGCACCAGCGCTCTCCTTGAGGTACTGTGATGTTTTATGCACAGGGGATGTTTGTAATAAATTAACCCCATATGGCTATTTGTAGTGAAAAAGACTGTGTGGGCTATTTCTGGGGACTTTGGTGGAGGGACGCTGAGGCAGGCGTGACTGTTCTGCCACAGGAGGGTGCTCCAGGAAGGTGCAGCCCTATATTAGAATCATAGAATATCAGGGTTGGGAGGGACTTCAGGAGGTATCTAGTCCAACCCCCTGCTCAAAGCAGAACCAACCTCAACTAAATCATCCCAGCCAGGGCTTTGTCAAGCTTGTCCTTAAAAACCCCTAAGGAAGGTTCCATCACCTCCCTAGGGAACCCATTCCAGTGCTTCACCACCCTCCTAGGGAAATAGTGTTTCCTAATATCCAACCTAAACCTCCCCCACTGCAACTTGAGACCATTACTCCTTGTTCTGTCATCTGGTACCCCTGAGAACAGTCTAGATCCATCCTCTTTGGAACCCCCTTTCAGGTAGCTGAAAGCAGCTATCACACCTTACTTTAAAAAGGGAATGGCTATTTTTAACCTAGTGAAATTCTGCAACCAAGAGCCCTCAGGGAGCAAGAGCAGTTTCCCAGCACGGTAGGATTCCATGGCTCTCCCACGAGGGCTGATAGTTCTGCCCCCACAGAGCTCCCACCTCTGCAAGCCCAAGGATTCGAAGAACTGAGCCAAGACCCAAACCAGAGCTCCTGTGTGGCAGCAAGGAGCACGGCCACCTAGCTCTGGGTCACTGCTCCGCTAACTACACATCACTTGCTGAGCAATCTCTCGGACATGGGGAAAAACAAAGTGGTCCCTGTATACCTGGGGAGAGAAGACAAGTGAACCTGCAGCAGGCCATTCAAACCTCATCACGTCTGCTTTGCTGCGATTGGTTATCGTGAAGGTCACCTGGTAGGGCTTCCCGATGTGACAGTCCCCAAACTGGATGTGATCTTCTCTGGCAGCTAGGAAGAATGATGGGGATGCTCACTGATTTGGTTATGGCACTTTGTAGGGCAGTGACTATCACACAGCACCCTTCCTCGCATACACGGGACTCCCTTCCCACCCACTAGCACATACCAGAGACCAGAGAGCACTCTTAAAGCAGCCCCTCCTCAAGCAATGCATCCAGCTCTCATCCATGCACCTCCCCACTCACTGAAATCAAAAGGCCTCCAAGACATTACAGCCTGCAGAACACCTTCCCGCTTGGAGGACATATGCTCAGATGTGCTGTGTAACAGACACACACAAACTCAGCTGCAGAGAGGGCACAATAAGTAGGGCCTGTGACGTTGCACCCCACAATGCGTTATAGAAGTATGCTTACGAGTGTAAATATGACCTGTCTGGAATATGTTTTAGGCTAGATATACCACGTAACACATCTCTGCAAAGGTTATGATCTACTGAATGTATTCATCCTGTCTGCATGCACGTATCATTTGTGTATTCGAAGTTATGAATATTGGCTGTGTACTTCTTTGAGTTTAAGGAGGCTCAGTGAAGCAGTTGGTCAGCTTCATGAGAAAAGACTATTCTCAGTAAGTGACCGGTCAAGAAACACTTAAGCTAACAATTAACTTTGAGAGATGCCAATCCACATCTGAGCCTTCCTGGGAATGTAGCGTAGGCCTGAAAGGAACTGAGTCATACATGGATATGTGACTTGCTCATGTGACTCCAAAATTTCATCTTGGAGCTGGATTCTGCATAGGAGAGAAGAACAGGTTTCCACCCACAGGAGACTATATAAGCCCCTGGGGAGACCCCTCCATTTTGTCTTCAGCTGGCTCAAGAGAGAGCCTCCCCACCCCCAAGGACAGTAACTACAGGGGTGTGAGTGATTGCTGGACCCAGACTAGAAGGAGGCTAGTCTGTCAGGGGAGCTTATTGGAACATCTCTGAGGGTGAAATTTACCTGCATTTAGTTTTCTGTCTGTTATTACTTGGAACCACATAAATCCTACTTTTTGTATTTAATAAAATCACTTTTTACTTATTACTTAACCCAGAGTATGTATTAATACCTGGGGGAAGGGGCAAACAGCTGTGCATCTCTCCCTATCAGTGTTATAGAGGGCGAACAATTTATGAGTTTACCCCGTATAAGCTTTATACAGGGTAAAACGGATTTATTTGGGGTTTGGACCCCATTGGGAGCTGGGTATCTGAGGGCTGGAGACAGGAGCACTTCTTAAGCTGTTTTCAGTTTAGTCTGCAGCTTGTGTGGGATGTGGTTCAGACCTGGGTCTGTGTTTGCAGCAGGCAAGCGTGTCTGGCTCAAACAAGACAGGGTTCTGAAGTCCCAAGCTGGCAGGGAAAATGGGCTCAGAGGTAGTCTAGACGCATCAGGTGGCAGCCCCAAAGGGGTTTCTGTGACCCAACCTGTCAAAGGGCCCTAGCAAATCCACTGTCCATTTTGATCAATTTCATGGCCAGAGGGTTTTAAAATTGATCAATTTCACAATTTCAGATGTATACATCTGAAATTCCATGGTGTTGTAACTGTGGGGGTCCCAACCCAGGAGAGGGTCACTGGGGTTGCAAAGCTGATGTAGTGGGGTTGTGGGATTGCCACCCTCACTTCTTCACTGCCTTCAACTGGGCTCTGAAGGTCATGTAGTTGCGGAGCTTCTTCTGCCAGAGGTGGGTCTGATATCTCACCAAGAGTGGCCATGCAGCGAAAGAGGAAGTCCTATCGCTCCACAGCCCAGCAGACTAGCTGCCATAGCCTGGTGAACGGCAACAGCCCTGCGCGGGGGTGTCCCCAGCCCGGCCCCTTCTCTGCCCCTCCAATAGCTAGATTTCACAGGAGAGGTCTGATTTCATGATCCGTGTTGCGTTTTTCACGGCCGTGAATCTGGTAGGGCTCTAACAATAAGTACCACACATGCTCGCAGCTCCTGTACAGCTCCAGTCTCCACTGGATGTCATCTGAAAGTGGGCTGCTTGACCTGACATATCCCTTTTAGGGATACTCCCTTAGTGCATGTTGGCCATTTCTGATCCGCCTCGTCCATCACTAACAATTAACAGCACTGTTTCCTCTGAGCGGAAGGTCCTCTCTTCTCTAAGCCCTTGTGTTGTTCCCACTTCCTGCCAGCTCTCAATAGTTTGGTTTCCTTATGCTACTGGAGCAGGGTAGGTTTTCACCAATCTATATAGCTTATACCCCGTCCCTTCAACATCCCAACACCACTGGCTCTTGTCAGCTAAATTGACAGCAAACTTTCCACAGACTTCAACAGCAGCAGGCTCGTTCATTCCAAAATCCCGATTTACCTTCTAACAACCTCAACAGAGCCAAACTTCTTACCCTCCACTCTGTCCTCCTCCAACTGCCCCTCTGCATTCTCCTCGTGGGTCTCTGCTATCAGCCCATGGATGTTCTCCAGCATGATTTCGTCTTGGTAGCCCTCTCCCACCATCTGAATGCAGGTTTCCTCATACTGGTTGTCCACCACTGACAGATGGATTTTCCCTTCCACCCGCTGAGCCAGGCTGGGTTTGAAAACCACATCAAACTCCACCGACTCACCGTTCTGCAGGATTAGGGAAGCTGTGTGGGGTTTCCTTCCTGCAAAGGAAGGGAGCGTTTGGGCTGGAAATCAGACATACAGAAGGAGACATTCCTAAGAGGTCTGAACAGGAAAACCAGCCAAAGCCTGGCTGTCTCCAAACCCTTGTTCTCCTGAAGGATGGCTGAGCTCCACAGGGAGGAGATCTCATGACAGACTCGCTCCATGCTGCAGGGTCTATGAGTATGTCTTTGCTGCAGCGTTAACTTGGGCTCTTACTCAGATGCTGGTTCCAACCTGACTCTCGTCCACACACAAAACCCTCCTCACTCCATCCAGCGCGAGGGTGCTTTCAAACAGGGCTAGCTGGCCTGTCCGTGGTTATCGGCTCCAGGTGAGGCACTGCTTTCTCTCAGGCTGGTAACCCACCCACTTTGCAGCAAGTACTCAGGCTAAACCATTTGAGTGCTGGCAATCCTCAAATGCCTTCCCATGATTCCTCTGTGTGCCCAGAAGGACAAATTCTCCCACAATTCACTGGGAAAGAATCACAGAGCAGCTCAATGAACTTCTGCACAAAGACCCATTGGAAGTGCCCTGGAAGTCCTGGTGTCTGCAGCACCAGAGAGGACCCAGTAACTCAGGGAACACTTTCTGATCTAGCTGCTCACTCCTGTATGTAGTTGTGGTATCCTCATCTCAAAATGGATATACGGCTGGGGTGGGCAAACTACGGCCCATGGGCCACATCCAGCCCGTGGGACTGTCCTGTCTGGCCCCCCCTCCAGGGAGGCTGCCCTCGGCCCTCCTCTGCCTTCCTCCCTCCACTGTGTGGGCACTGCTCGGGGGGGTGGGGCTGCGCACTCCCGTGGGGCAGTGTGTTTGGCTCCGCATGGAGCCAGCATGCTCCTCCCTCCCCCGGAGCCACGTTGCCGTGCGGGCAGCACGCTGGAGGGTGGGCTGCGCGGCACCATGTCTGGCTCCGGCCACTGCTCTGAGCAGCATGGTAAGGGGGTCGGGCCTGGGTTAGTGGATTGGATAAGGGGCAAGGCTCCTAGGGGGAAGTCAGGGGACAGGGAGCAGGGTGGGTTGGTGGTTAGGGGTGGGTGGGGTCTCTGGAGGGGCTGGTCAGGGAGCAGCGGGGGAGTCACCAAATGAAATTAATGGGAAGCAGGTTTAAAACAAATAAAAGGAAGTTCTTCTTCACACAGCGCACAGTCAATCTGTGGAACTCCTTGCCTGAGGAGGCTGTGAAGGCTAGGACTATAACAGGGTTTAAAAGAGAACTGGATAAATTCATGGAGGTTCAGTCCATTACTGGCTAGTAGCCAGGCTGGGTAAGGAATGGTGTCTCTAGCCTCTGTTGGTCAGAGAGGGGTGATGGATGGCAGGAGAGAGATCACTTGATCATTACCTGTTCTGTTCATTCTCTCTGGGCCACCTGCATTGGTCACTGTCAGCAGACAGGATATTGGGCTGGAAGGACCTTTGGTCTGACACATTACGGCCATTCTTATGTTCTTATGGGCTAGGCTAGTCTTGGGGCTCAGACCCGGGTGTCAATCTCCTGACTTAACTTCACAGTGAAGACATCCCCTGCGAGAGCTGCTGGAATTCTTCATTCCTGCCAGGGTCAGTGCATTTACCTTCTCTGCCTGATTCATCCCCCTCATTCTGAGCCACATAGAGGCAGTGAGTGGTAGGCCTGGGTTTCAGTGAGAAAACTCCATAGTCATCCAACAGGTCAATCATCACCTGGAGAAAGAAAAACACAAGCATGGCAAGACGGCCTAGGATATGGGGGGAGCAAGTGGAGTCGTCAAACGTTACCAGTGTTCCAGAGAACCGAACACTCATTACATTCTAATACAGTCTAACCGTGAAAGCAATCAAACAGAACAGACTATATTCCTCTGAAACTGAATAGACTATAATTAGAATTTAACTGAACACAACAGAATGCAATTAGAATGTAATCAAATAGAACGGAACATTATTAGAAAGTATTAAAAGGTAACTAGAATAGAATTAAAATAGAATTCATTTTAATACTTTCTAATTACAATCAAGTAGAATAGCACGTAATTATATTGTAATAGCATGTAATCAAATAGAATAGAATGTAACTGAGTAGACTGGAATTAGAACATAATAGAATGGAATTAGAAGGTAATCAAATAGAATCGAATGTAATTAGACAGTATGAAAATGTAATCATGTAGAGAAGAATGGAATTAGAATGTAACAGAAGCATTCTCATAATTCGAACCAAACTGTGAAGAGGAAAACAACAGTTGTTTTCTGATATTGTTAACTAGGAATGACAAGTTTGTCAGAAAATCACATGCCCCCCAGGGCAAGTAAGTGAAAGTCAAAGTCCTTGGCTATCTTGGCTGATTGACACTTATTGAAGTTAGTGGTTTATTAAGGCACAAAACGGAAAGCTGGTAATATCAGACTGGAGAAGACACCAAAGAAATTATTGGGAAGGAGACAAAGATGAACAGCTGAAAGCCTTCCCCTTTGGACTTGTCCTATGGATGCTGATAGAATATAGGAGCTTTTCTATTGTTCTCCAGAAGCATCCTGTGGAATTGAATAGAGAATTATATCCTTACTGTGGAATTCTAGAGGATGGTTCAAAACACAGGCAGAAAGGATCTCATTCTCTATTCAATTCCACAGAGTTTTAATGTGCTTTCTAGACATCTCAACTGGCTTCATTTGTACTAAGTTCTATAAGGCTTGTCCATAACAGGAGGAAAATTTGCTTCAGTGCCATCTTTTAAGCTTTTGCCTAGCGAGTTATTACTGTACCTGGACAGGTATCACCCCACTGTTCTTAAGGACAAAAGGGAGTTTTTCCGAACGCTCTAGGAGGAGCCTCTTGAAGAGGAGCAGTGGGTTCCCTCTTTTGTTGCGGAGGACAGGGCGCACGATGGTCACCCGGGGGAAGTTCCCATCCCCGGTGATATCAAATGTTAAATTTCGTGATTTAGCGACCAAGCTGCAGGGAAT
Organism: Dermatemys mawii; assembly: GCA_007922305.1. Lineage (NCBI taxonomy): Eukaryota > Metazoa > Chordata > Testudines > Dermatemydidae > Dermatemys > Dermatemys mawii. The sequence goes on along the minus strand of ML677343.1, from coordinate 2,299,587 downwards.
AGGAAAAAAATCATTGTTCCAGGCACATGCCTGTTATGTACTCAGAGGACAGGAAAGCCCCCAGGAAGCAGCAGGTTAAATTACCTTGGCAGTCCATCAATGGAAGCCTCAAAAATGCATTGGTAGCTCTGCATCGTCTGCGGGGTGAAAGTCACTGTAGCAAAGGCATTGGAGCGGCTGGGGATGCACATTCGAAGGGGATCCACCTCGAAGATGTCGTTAATGCGGGCAGCGGCCTTAGGGGAAACCCAGACAGCAGGGATGGCTGTGAACTACCCCTCCCATAGACAGTCAGTGGAATCACACACACAAAACACACACAGGGTAAGAGCCACAGGACAAGATTCTTCCCTCCGCTGTTAGGAGGTTCTCTGCTCCTGTCACAGGAAGGGATGTTTCGTGACTTAACGACTGTGCTGTCAGGATCAGAAAAAACAGATTCTGTTCCAAGTGGTAGGAACCAGTGGGGCATTTGAGACAACAGTGTGATAACTGAAGGCAAAGGCTCACTTTTTAGCAGCCCCCCACTACAGCATAGCAGATAGCTGTTTGTATGGGTGTATTAGTCACTAGTTAACTCCATACTTTAGTGCCCAGATTTATTGCTCCCCAGACCCTTTGTGTATATCCTGAATCTCACTAAATGCCAGACTAAAGGAGAGAAAGGCGTCCAGTTGAAGAAGAGGAAAAGAGATCAACGGGTGCTGAAAACAACCTAGACTGGCTTTACGCCGGGCAGACCAGCACACCAGTGCCATTCCTCTGGGTACAATTGTGTCAAGGATCAGGATCGACTTAAGGACGTGGCCTGTCACAGTGAGGGATGCTGGCAAGTCTGGCTGTGGAAGGGAGGATAATTAGGGCTACTTATCACAAAACTTGGCTGGGCTCTTCCGACTGGCTGCTGTGAGGAATGGGGACTATGTCATCCCTAAGGGCGAGAGGGGACGTTTCTCTCAAGGCCTTCTTGGGGATTGCTTTCTTCTGCCTCACAGAACGTGGTTACTAATCAGATCCATATCTTATCAGATCCCATATGATCGGTGCTCAGCTTACCATACCTCATTCCAGGCACGGCCAGCAATGGGCTGATTGGGAGGCTTCCCTGTGGATCTGGCTTCCTGACATCAGTATGGGCAGCAGTCTAACACTACTGGGCAGGGGTGGGAGTAACATTCTATTACCCTGCACTGGTCCAGACCAGGCAAGGCTGGGACACCCATCTCAGAAACCCTGCATGCTGCTCCAACTTGCTTGTGGGGCCTCCAGTGGATGGTCCCACACCCATCCCTTCGGCAGCCCTTATTCTGACCTTGGTGGAGACAGGCTTGACTGCGAGGACCACGTCACAAGGAATTCTGCCCACATTGGCGATCTTGAACCGAGCTGTTGCCTGGTGCCCAACCAGGACGTTACTGAAGATGAACTTGTTCTCATCGGATACAAACACCCCTCCGCCTTCCACTGTCTGCAGGATCTGGTAAAGGTTGATGTTGCTGCAGATCCGATGTTCCTCAAAAATGGACCCGATGTCATCAACCACAAATGCTGAGGGAAGACAGAGATGACAGCTGAGACCATGTGTTCTCTTCTGGGCTGAGAAACATAGGCCTAGCTTGTCTTGGGAGCAACTCTACTGACTTCAGTGGCATTAATGTAAAATGAACTGTTCCTTTTTGCACAAGTCAGGGTAATGGCACATCCCTGAGTGAGTTGTCAGCAACTTGTATTGAACATCAGACCTCTGGATCTTAAGGCTTGTGTCTCTACCACCTACATTTGTCTACCCCACATCATAGAATCACAGAATACCAGGGTTGGAAGCGACCTCAGGAGGTATCTAGTCCAACCCCCTGCTCAGTGTGGCACTCTGTCCCCATCAGTAGTGGCTGGGCCACTCTGAGAGGGGTTGAGGAGCCCACTACAGTTTGAGTCAACATTTATTTCCAGCAATAGAAGCTGGATATGGGTCAGCAGTGTGTCCTCATTGCCAAGAAGGCCACCGGCATATTGGGCTGCACTCGTAGGAACGTTGCCAGCAGATCAAGGGATGAGATCATTCCCTTCTATTTGGCACTGATGAGCCACACCAGGAGTACTGCGGCCAGTTTTGGTCCCCCCTACTACAGAAGGATGTGGACAAATTGGATGGAATCCAGCGGAGGGCAACGAAAATGATTAGGGGCCCGGAACATATGACTTACGAGGAGAGGCTGAGAGAACTGGGATTGTTTAGTCTGCAGAAGAGAAGACTGAGGGGGGATTTGATAGCTGCTTTCAACTACCTGAAGGGGGGTTCCAAAGAGGATGGATCTAGACTGTTCTCAGTGGTACCAGATGACAGAACAAGGAGTAATGGTCTCAAGTTGCAGTGAGGGAGGTTTAAGTTGGATATTAGGAAAAACTTTTTCACTAGGAGGGTGGTGAAGCACCCAGTCCAACGCCCACGGAATTCAGGGAGAGTCTTTCCACTGACTTCAGTTGGGTTTGGATCAGGCCCAGAAGGAGCTGTGCAAGCCAGTGCTGAGAAACGCCATCTACCCGGCTCCTGCAGGTGCTCTGAATCGGTGACTGTTGTGACACCAGGCTTTAAAAGGGTGACTCAAGTGTAGGTGCCGACTCTGTGCGTGGTCTGGGGCTGGAGCACACGTGGGGAAAAATTGGTGGGTGCAGCAGCTCCCTGCCCCGTTCCAGCTCATCTCACCTCCGCCTCCTCCCCTGTCCTCTAGTCATCCAGGACTGAGCCAGGAGCAAGCAGGGGAAAACCCAGTGAAACATTAGGAAACACCTGATACCTCTGTGACCGCGAAATAACAGTAGAGGCTGCCAGTGGTCACTGTCCCTTCCCCTTACTGCCCTGGTGGATCAGACCGCTGGTTTGTCAGCTCCTGCCTCCTACCTCTAGCAGCTGCCAGCTGATGCCTCAGAAGAAAAGGGTCCTCTCTGCTCCATACAACACACCTAATCTGGACACCAGCGAGGGGGAATGCCTGCCTGCACGGATCAGTTACCAGCTATCCCATAATGTGCTGCCAACTCCAGCAAGGAATGGAGGCAGCTGTGGAGATTTTCAAGATGAGCCATCTTCTCTCTCCAGGGGGTGTCAGGGATAATGCAGCCTCTCAACTGTGTGCTCCTTGGGGAAGAGGGTGGGGACGCAGGGATTCAGCCAATAGCTGTATGGAACATGTCTATACCTGGCAGGCAGGACTCAGCAATGATGGTGTATGGGATGCCTCCCGGATTATCGTCAGGGTCCCTGTCGGTGATGTCGATGGCCAGGTATTCCTCACACCGTCCCACTGGCTCTGCTAAGCAATCAACTGTGATGATCTGCTGGCCCCCTGCGGGGATGGAGCCAAATCCAGGGTACACTGTGAACATGCCTACAGTAAAGCGAGCCTGCAAAAGAGTCCAGGGAAAGCCGGCCTCAGCTCTCCTGCCAGTGAACAGTCCCACTCCCTTCGTTTCTCCCTATAGCCCGTCATCATCACTGCACACCAACAGCCTTCGAAAGAGGATGCATGAAGTACAGGGCTGTCCGTTTAACAGTCATGCCATGTGCACACAGCCAAGTTCGGGAACCTACCTCAGTCCCCCTGCCCTAGGCAGCAGGGAAAGCAACAGAAACCTTCTGGTCAGCTCAAGAGTGATGCTGACCAACTGTCGAAGAAGCAATGTGTGATCCTCCCTGCTCAAAGGAAGGGGGTCTGGCAAGTAAAGGGAGGGGAAAACAGCAAGGATCCCGATTTCTGGTGGGAAGCAAAACACAAAGCAGAAATATTTCCTGGAAAAGTAGGAGGGAGGAATGAGAGTAGGAAGACTGGGGGAGAGAAAAGGGAAAGCACATGAAAAAGAAAATCACTCGAAGAAAGAATATCTGCTCTGGAGCAGACATACCGTAAATGACAACAGCCCATTTTCGGATCTAGCTGCCAAGGCAGGGTGACCCCGGGGGAGCGGAAGAATTCAGAGTGAAGAAGGGCCCCGGCAGACACTGCAGCGGATGTGAGGACGGGGTGGAACACGCACCCACCTGTGCAACAAGGTTAAGGTCCCTCTGAAGAGAATCTGTGCGCTTGCTTTGTTTGCCAACCGGAGGGATTTTACTTAAGGTCTCGCTGTCACGGGAACGGGAGTGCTTGAGGTGGGATGGTCTGGAAGAAACAGAAGAAATACATCATTCTGGGGTCTCCAGTGTGTCCAATCCCCTCCTGGGTCTGAATGTCCCCGAGCTGCGACTGCCCTAGGAAGGGGCACACCCATTCTGAACAAGTGTCCACATTTAATACACACACATATGCCAGGCTGAAGGCCATTAATAACAACGCTGATCACGCATGCAATCTCTCATCCATTAACCCCAGCACCTTACAAAGAAGGGCACTAATAAGCCCTATCTCTTCTATAGCACTTGTCATGAGTAGAGCTTGAAGTGCTTTACAATGGAGGTCAGTGTCATCACCCCCATTTTACAGATGGGGAAACCGAGGCACGGAGTCGTCAGCATTAGCTGGTGGTCTCTTACCCCTTTTTTGGTGGGATGAGCACATCTCGGATTAGCTTGCCAATGAAGTATTTGAAATCAAGAGCGCCTCTGTTCTCCAGCGTGAAGCTGCAGGTCTTACGGGTGCCGTTCATCATGGAGCCAAAGTTGATGAGCGAGGCAGGGGAAATGCTGTACTTGGTGAACAAAGAATTCACGGACACTTTCACGGGAATGCTGGCAATGGTCTCGCCTCCTTCGCAGACACTGGGCTCAATCACCTGGGCAGAGAAGCGGGGATTAACAAGTGGAGTTTAGAGGACTCTGCTGATCTGTCACATAAATCCACAGAGTTCCTGCCTACAGCTCAGGAGCCAGGGCACACTTAGCCAAGCCAGTTCCCTTTGTCTCTCCTAAGATTATCCTTGCAAAGACTTGGCAGAAGTCCCTAGAAGCTTTCCTAGATTCACAGATTCCAAGGCTAGAAGGGACCACTGGGATCACGTTGCCTGATCTCCTGTATAGCACAGGCCAGAGAACTTCCCCCGCAATAATCCCTAGAGAAGAGCTTTTAGAAGAACAGCCCGTCTTGATTTAAAAACAGTCAGTGATGGAGAATCCACCGTGACCCCCAGAAAATTGTTCCAGCGGTTAATTACCCTCACTTAGAAATGTACGCCTTATTTCCAGTCTGAATTTGTCTTGCTTCAACTTTCAGCCACTGGGTCTTGTTAGACCTTTTGTCTGCAGAGCTCATTATCAAATATTTGTTCCCTGTGTAGATACAGGAACTTCTCATTTAACATTGTCGTTACGTTCCTGAAAAATGCGACTTTAAGCAAAACGATTTTAAGCAAATCCATTTTCCCCATAAGAATTAATGTAAATAAGGGGGTTAGGTTCCAGGGAAATTTGAATCAGTGACCTGACCTCTTCATTAATTTTCCACTTACCCAATTTGTGTGTCATCTGCAAATTTCATCAGTGATGATTTTATGTTTTCTTCCAGCGTAGGACCAAGAACTAATCACTGCAGGGCCCCACTGCACCTCCACTTGATGACAATTTTCCATTTGCAATTACATTTTGAGACCTATAACCTAGCCAGTTTGAATCCATTTATTGTATTCTAGGTTTGTTTGATATCATTCTAGTTTCCCCACAGCCGATCCTCTTGCACTATTTCCCACTGAAGAACACTTGATGTGGAGTCCCTGGGTGTAAACTTTCCTACAGTCAGCAGTCCTGAATCATCCTTCTTACAGAAACCTATGACGGAGCAGCTGTGAATGCCTCTCTATTCCAGTGACCGGGTCAGTACTATTCCTTGCAGTGACTCCTGCTGAAAGGGGCTTGGAGTGAAATCTTCTGCGCTCCTGCATTATTCTTCTTCTTGGCTTGGAAAGGCTAAACTTGGAGTAGCCTTGAGCATTTTCAAAGTCAGGCTCCTTAATCCAATACTAGGAGAAGCTAGGACTGGAGAGGCCAGTACTGCTGGCTCTTTAAATACCTATTCCAAAGATACTCATCCCCTCTTCAGGAACATCATGAAAGGCTTTGACAAATACATGGACGGTAGCACTGGATCCCTCAGTTAACCAATGCATCCCCACTTATGTGTGACTAGGAATATACAGATCACAGCTATCACAACACACAGGGCACCATCAGCTAGTGGACAGAGCCATCACGGTTCGGCCTGTACCAGTGTCTTTACAGGATCTCACCTGGCAGTACAGGATGGGCTTGTCTTCAATTTTCAGTTCCTTCTTGGAGCGAAAGGTGAGCTGGACCTGAGTTGGGCGGTCAACAGCGGCTAACGTCCCCTTCTGGGGCTGGATGGTGAAGACAGAGTTCAAATCCGGTATGTTGGCTTCAGGAGATTCTAGAGAGAAGCTGAAGGATGGAGACAAAACAAAGACTCTTTGTGAATTGGCCTGTTCGGTTAAGGACACTAGAGCCAGTCACATAGCCAGGAAGCCCAGTTAAGAGCTTCTGCACAAGACACTTAGGAATGTGAAAAGGGCCATTAAGATCTCACCCAGCTTTGCTCAAGAGATTCCAGATGGATATTAAAATTGTGGACTTCAGCTTGATTTACTTCCAAGGCCAGGTTTTCAAAGGGTCTGAGTTTTTGGTATGCACCTGTCTGTGCATGTAATCTTCACTTTCATGCCTAATTTCCTCATTTGTAGGATGCAGAATGTGCCCATGCTTTGCAAAACAGAAGTTCTTTAAAAAAACCCTGACACCTTGTGATGTGTTGGGGTATACCAGACCCTCTGGGGCCCCCTGCTGGAGGCCTCATGGCCCTGACACACTCCGCCTCCAAAAAGGACAGTGGAGAGGGTTCTCCAAGCTGCCTAGAGTGGCTGTGTGTGGGGCACAGCCAATCAGGGCCCAGAACCTAGTATAAGAAAAGCTGCAGTCCAGAGGGAGTTCAGTTTCTTGCTGGAGCTGTAGGAGTGTGGATGGGGTGTGCCTGTTGGAGCTGCAGAACCCCAGACAGGGCAGTGCTGCCAGAATTCGGGGCGAGCAAGAAGGAGCCCTGACTTGGCTGCTGGGTCTCCATTAGGACAAGGCCCTGACGTGAGGGTGAAGGCACCGTGGGTAAAAGGCCCAGGGAATTAGAGCAGCAGTGTGACATAGTTAAAGGGGCTCAGTAGATGGCTGTGATCTATAGGGTCTCTGGGATGGGACATGGAGTAGTGGACGGGCCCAATTCATCCCCACCTGCATTAGCCACCGGGGGAAGTGGCCTGGACAGTGAGGCACCCCAGAGGGGGAACTGAACTGTGGTGCCCAGCTGGAGGGCTGCAGCCAGAAGGCCCAAGAGGGCAGAGACATTGTCTCCTGGGAGGGAATCCTGGGGTCCTGCTCTATCCCGGAGCAGGGACGGACTGGGAGTGTGTGCAGACATACACACTCAACCAGAGGGGTGCTCACCTCTGAAATCGGGAAATAAATCACAGCCATGCCCACATTTTGTTGTGTTTCCTCTTCGATTGTCACGCTGTGTAAAGTACAGTTGTTGGTGAGTTGAATATTGAAAGTGGTGACCTCTGAGCTTTGATACTTACCCTGATTGTGATCTAGCTTTTCCAGGAAGAGGTTATATCCAGGAGAATAACGGAAAGAAAGACTAGACTGATGGGACATCAAATGCTTAGACATGACCCAGCTCAAATAGTTGTTTACCTGTATCCAATCTCATATTTTCCTTTATTCTTCAGGGACAGCATTTGTTTAGCTTCATCCAATACTCTAATGACCCCAAAATCCAAACCACCATCTGTACCTGCAGAGAAAGCCACAAGTGGGAGGAGAGATAGTGATGAATACTCAGGTCTTGCATGAAACACCCCCCACCCCCCAAATCACATGATTTGACTCTCCAGGAAGTCAAAGTCCTCCAGAGAAAGTCTTATTCTCAAAATTAGCCCCGGGATGCTTCGCTGCCCTTTTTGTTACGTGGAGAAGAACCGCATGGCTTCGTGGCTAAATGCTGCCGTTTTCCTTTCCTTGCAAGTACATGTCGCTCTCTGGTCTGAGCAGTGCAGACTTGCCTGCTTAGATAGCCCACATGTCAGAAAGCTGGAAATGTTTTTGTACAGGCTTATTGTTATGGTTTCCACCTCAACAAATAAAATAAATTGCATACAGAAAGGCGACTTTAACAGGTTAAAGCACTCAAAAGTGAGGAAATGCCCATATTAAGGTGACCTTAATTCATCCCCTTGGTGTGTATATATCATGATACAGTCTTTAATGACATGGTCACTGACTTTTTGTTCTACTGGACGCTTGCCTCCTTCCATTATGCATCTGGACCCTGTGTCTAATGAGAACAGCCTTAATTCTTCGTACTGAACCAGGCAGGGCTGGACAAAGACTGACCTCTGGGGAAGCTGATGTCCAGAGCAACATCATAGGACTCGGCAAGGATTTGGATATTTTCGTACTGAACAATCCCCAGGATGTTCTCCATGTCTGAAACCTGGGGCAACAAGAAATATCCATCACTCAGAGCACCTCTGACTTCTGCTGATGAACATCCCATGAGTTCTTCATACTGCCAACGGCACCTGCCTCCTTCTTTGCCATCAGATTCCAGCACCAGCAGCCATCCATCTGCAAGGCATTTCCTACCCTGCTAACCTCCTGGGCTGACCCAAAAGGATTCTGCTGCTGTGTGAAACATCAGTCTCGTTCTCCACCCTTCCGGCATGAGAAACTCACTACTAATGATGCTGTTTATGGTTACCAGCATAGTTTGCAATAAGAGATGTTCCTAACAACCCCCAGCCAAGCTCACGAGGCCGCCTTTCTGAGCATCAGCCCTGCTGCAATATAGGAGGAAGGAAAGGGATTCCCATATTGTGTCTTTTCCTGTGATTCGTTGCTATTTAAATTTCAAACCCAAGCTCGTTTCCGGCAGGGCTCTGCAATGGGACTCTCTGGCAGGGAAGTGGCAAAAGCTGTGCAGGAACCCGAAAGTGATTCCTGTTGTGTCAAATGGGACTAGCCAATGCCAAATGGAGAGCACCACATCAGCAACACTGAATCAGGCCAGTCGCTGCTCCTTTGACCTGAACCAATCTGCCTCGGGGGTGAGGGTGGGGTGTTGGATTTGTCTGTGGATGGCTCTATCATCCAGGCTTTAGCTCCAGCTGACTGGTGGGAACTGGGGCTGCCCCAAACTGGTCCAGCTGGGCTAATCCTCTGGGGATTGGTGAGACTCGGATGCTCCGGGATACACTGGAATAGTTTGATTCAAATCAAGAAAAGCACCAGAAACAGGGACAGGGCAGAAACAGGGCAGGTGCTTCCTCCCCAGCCCACAACACCTCACTTACCCAGCAGTGCCGCAGATACAAGATGGCGGTCTCACTGGTTACTTGGAAATAACGAGTGAGGCATCCGTCCACAACAGGGGTCGGGAACCTTTCAGAGGTGGTGTGCCGAGTCTTCATTTATTCAGTCCAATTTACGGTTTGGCATGCCAGTCTGGAAGGGGCGGGGCTTCGGGCGAAAGGGGTGGGGCTGAGGGTGTCAGTCCACCCCCGCTGGCTCCTGCCAGGTCTCAGCCCACTGCCAGCCTGGGTGAAGGCGCTGAGTGGGGCAGGCGGGGACCCCAGCAAGGGGAACCACAGAGCGGGGACAGGCTGAGCGGCTCAGCCTGCTGCTGCTTTGGGTTTTCCCCCCCCAGCTGGGGTCCCGCAGCCTGCCCCAGTCAGCTCCCGCTGCTAGCCTGGGTGTTGGGAACCGAGGCCGGCAGCGGGCTGAGACTCCGGCTCCCAAGGGGCCAGCGGGGGAAATGCCAGAGCGGTGGCAGGCTAAGCGCTCTGCCCACTGCCGCTTTGGGGTTTCCCCTGCAGGCTCCTGCCAGCTGGGATTCTGCCACCTGCCCCAGTGTAGGGAACCCAGGCTGGCAGCGGGAGCTGAGTGGGGCAGGTGGTGGGACCCCAACTGGCAAGGGGCCAGCAGGGGAAACCTCTAAGGGGCGGTGGGCTGAGCTCTCCGCCACGTGCCAGGGGAAATTGGCACATGTGCCACCTTTGGCACACATGCCATAGGTTGCCGACCCCTGGTCTACAAGCTGGTCTTGCCTTTCTACTAGCTGGTCCCCTGGAGAAAGGCCAGAGCTGGGGTGCAGGGGGGGAGCTAGCAGAAGTGCTCCTGGCAGGTAGAAGGCCGCGTCATTCACAACACGTAGTCGCCACCACTCCACCCGTTTCACTTGGCATCGGTGGTAACTGCCAAGTACAAACCTTAGTGCCACGCCTCACCAAGACCCTCCCAAGAGTCGGAAAGCGGGGCTGCTGGGTTGGCAGGTGCTGGGGGGTGGGGATGGGGGGATGGGTCTGCCTCACCTCCAGTCGGATGACCTTCTTAATGTTGAGAGGTTTTGTAGCCTTAAAATGCAGCTGCAGGCAGTACTCTGAGCGAGGACCGATGGTGCCCTGGTCTTGTGAGACAGAGAAATCATCCCCCAGGTTCTCCAGGCCGCTGAGCCGCCAGGCGACGGGCATCGGGGAGGTGTTTCTCAGGAAAAGCAGCTTGGTATCCTTTCTGGAAGGAGAGGAAGACACTCAGCTGTTGCTGCCAAAGCAGCCATTTGAGTTTTGCATTTGAATGGGGCCCAGGCTGATCCAATCTCACGTGGCCTATTACATCACACAGCTCCAGCTGGACCCAGAGGTTTAACCATATTCAGTTCTTTCTTACTTTGGGTGAGCCAGAACCTTAAGTTCAAGCTTTGGGGAGAGTCACAGAGGTTTAGTTACAATGAACACAAGCAAAATAAGAACTTAAGTTGCAGATCAACATCTGACACGCTTGGATCACTTTAACTGGCTCCATTCCTACTCCTGGGAAGGAATGTACCTAGGGTCATTCTGATGAACCAGCATGAGTGTGGGTTACATCCCAAGCCCCAGTTAGGAACAGGTGCTCCAGAAAGGATTCATCGGTATTCATGGGAGGACAGTGAATGAGAAGTGGGTTGATGGAAGCGTTTGGATCATAGGTGTATGAATAGGATGTCACCATTTGGGTTCTGTGTTGTAGCCAGTAGATCGTCTACGTAGACGTAATCCTGCCTCAGCATGGGAGGACGGATTAAATGACCTCTCAAGGTCCCTTCCACCCCTACATTTCTCTCGCTGTTCTACTGTGACATTGAATCACTTGACCTCGTGGGGTTTAAAATAAGGACTTGTTCATTCATAGGAAGGTGGAAGGGCGGATTTGCTGAGGGGATGTGGGACGACGAGTTGCATGCAGTGAGTCAACAATCTCCAGTGCTGGAAACAGCCCTGCCCCCAGGGTGACCTGCGATGGGTGTAAAGGAGAAGACGGAGCGGAGTCCGAGCGCTCGCTTTCTGGTCTGTTAGACGCTGCATGCCTACAGGTGGGCTGTGAGAAGGTGGAGGAGCTACAGAAGCCCAGACAACCGACGAGGGATCCCTTCTGTGACATGGGCCGCACTGGAGGAAGAGGCTAAAGGATGGTAAACGGGCAGGTGCACTGCAGTCGCATTGGAAAATTAGGGGCTAAAACGCAGGAGTGATCCCTTGGGAGCTGCAGCATGGAGCATATTGGTGCAGCCAGGGCCCAGACTTGTGGAAAGCCCGTGTCACGAACTGCTTCCGGAGTCCGGCCCAAAGGAAAGGATAAAATGTGGGGCGTAGTTTGGGGGCACAAGGGGGCACATGGGGTCACGTGCCACTCCCCCGCATTTCTGTGAGCACCGAGCTGCTCCCCACCCCGCAGGCCAAGCAGAGCAAGCCGGGCAGCCTGGCCAGGGTGGGGAGCAGGGTGGAGCAGATGCTTCAGGTTGCTACCTTTGATGCCTCCTGGGTCCTATTGTTCACCTGTTTCCTGTACAACCACAGAGGGGCAGAGCGTGGCGGGGGGGGGCAGCTGGGAGGAGGGGGGTGCAGGGGAGAGACAGTGGGGAAGGGGGGGGTGGGGCAGGAGAAAGATAAGAAAATAAGGGGGACGGGGATGACGGGGGGACGGGGCGGGGACGGGCCCCCCGGGCCCCGGGCACGGGGGGGGGGGGGGGAAATGGGAGCCCAGCATGTGGTGTTCCCTCAGCTGCAGCAGCAGCCCCAGCTGGGAGGCAGCAGAGCAGCTGCATTGCTGCAGCGGCTGGTACCAGAGGGGCTGCAGCTCCCGTGCTCAGGTCACCACAGCAGACAGTAGCAGCGGGGGCTCAGTAAGCTGGCCTGGCCTGGCACCTGCAGCCCAGTAGCACTCCAAGTGAGGGGAGAGAACCAGTGACCAAGGGTACAGGCCTCAGCATGCACGTCGTGCTTTGGCCCCCAGTATAGCAGCAGTCAAACTACGCCGTAATGGCAGGCAGGGTGCCGTGAAGAGCCACGTGCTATCAGCTCCGCCCTCACATCCATCTACAGTGCAGCGGGGAGGGGTGGTTCCCAGCTAGCTCTGCTCTAGCTAGTGTCTACAGAGAGCAGTGTGGCCGAAGTCCAGCCGGGGTGACCGGCTCATGCTGTAGTCAGTGTGATGTCTCCCAGTGCTGCGAATTACTCCTCCCCGCTGCAGCGTACACGTACCCGGAGTGACCGAGGAGAGAAACTGGAGAGAAAAAGCAAGCCCTTGAGTCAAAATAAGCGCCCCGGGAAAACCAAACGAGGCCCGGCCTGAAGAGCAGGCTCCAGACTATGTTCCCGCCGCCCTTCGGAATCCCAACCTGTGCAGCAGCAGCTTCTCAAAATGCAACTGCTTGCGGTCGAGCTCCAGTTCGGGACGCACCCCTTGGCAGCAGATTCTGAAGACCACTGGCTCTGGATTCTCTTTTATGCAGCAGACGATGCTGTCATCAAATGTGCCAGGTGCGGTAGGGTATGCCCATACACTCAACTCCTGGCATGGCACCCCGGGGAAAAGGAGAGAGAGAACAGGGCGTTCATTTGGAGGGGAAAACAGCTCCCAAATCTCTTAAGACTGCGCTACCTGTTTGTCTCCTACCTGCTTCTCATTGGGTTTCAGTATCATGGAGGGCGGATCCAAGAGGTATGTATTTGCCTTGATGTCATGCTGGAAGCAGAAAAACACCTCTGCTTCCAAAGGGGATGCGTTGAGGATGGTTATCTTCTCGGAGTTGTTGGGGTACCGGACGGCCTTGTATCTGCAGACGAAATGCACCATGGAAGAGACAGCAGGCCAGAGAAAGGGCTTCACCTTGGTCCTTTCTTATGCTACATATCCAGCACCTCCTTTCATGCACCAGTCCCCACACCATGTCCTGTTAGCACAAGGCTGTTTTCAGAACAGCCCCCTCATCAGCATCGTTGCTATAAGGAACATTCTCAAATGGAGGGTTGCTTCCTTGTAAGCAAGCGCTGGAGTGACCTCTGCAGCGTCAGGCTGGTGGGATCAATTGACTCTGCAGAGGCCACTCGAAGGAGAAGTGCCAAAAATTGATCTGGCTTGTGGCTTTTTTTGTTCATTTGTTTTGCTTTTTTCTGAGGAATAAATAGGGTCTGATGGAGTTTTAAAAATAGTTTAACACTAGTCCACTTTTTCTGCTTGGTTTCACCTGAGAAATACCAGGACATTTCCACGTTCCCTGTTTTGCTGGATGTTTCAGGTGTGTGTTCCCACCTTAAGTGACAGGGGTGGGGGGAGGAAATGCTGAATCCTGGGCAAAGGCATCCTTTTCTCCAAAGGGAGAATAGGCTCTGGTGTTAAGTGGTTAAAGAAACCAAAGAAAAGCACAACATGTTAAAACAACCGGACTAAAAATCCCCTTTGGCTCTCGCTTACATTCAATTGCATGGGACAACAAAACACCACTAGTTCTCCAGTGATCCCGACAGTTCCCAAGCAGAAGACAACTGACTTTTTAATGTTAAAAGCAACAACAACAACAACAACAACACAGCATTAATCACCTCCCCGCCCACTAACAGCAACAACTAAAAACCCTGTAGGCCTCCTTTATATACCGGGGTTTTGCTTATAGCCTCTCGGGGTGAGAATGCACAGCACTGGCAAAAGCAGCCAAATATGCAAGTGCTCACCTGATGTAACAACGTTGGCAGCAAAAGTAAAACTTTCTACTATAGCTATAACCTACAAAACAAACCACCACCAACAAAAAGGGCAGGAAGTCAATGTTTACTCCTATGCAGGTCCCATTTCAAAAACACAAGTCACCAACACAGTGGGCCAAATGTGACATGCTGCCTAATCACATTGTTCGTGATCAATAATGTGTGTCTATTACAACACAGCCAGTTCTTACACCGCACTTTCTATCAGTAGACCGCAAAGTGCTTTACAACGGGAGTCAGTGTATCCCCATTATACTGATGTAGAACCCACAGTCACTCCGCAAAGCAGTGCCAGAGCTGGGAAAAGAACCCTGATCTCCTGAGCTCCAGCCCCGGGTGCTATCTACTGGGTCACACTACTTCCCTGTGCTCCCACTGGAGCCTGTAGGTGCTTTGCCTGAGTAAGGATTTGGCCCAAAGACAGGAATCTCTCATTATCAAAACATGTACATGCCTTGCTGAGTAACCATGGGAGCTCATGAATATCCTCCCTCTTCTTTTCCTCACTCCTCTCTTTGTGTCTGTCTATGACTCTTGCCAGTCCCCACCTGCATTTAGCTTGCAAGCCCTTGGGGGCAGGGGCAGAATCTCCGCTCATTACCTGCATTGCCTAGCACTCTTTGGCCCATTCAGAATAATGAGGCCTCATTCATAACATGCAGCAGTGCTAGGAGACTAGACTCTTGCTCCTTTTGTTGGTACCTGTCTCTCGACTTTCCGCAGAGCAAGGGGCCGAAGTGGAACACCCCCAAGCTCATCACGTACTGTTTGAAGATGATGTCATCAGGCTTCGCACTCTTCCTCCGGTGGGGAAATACCACCCTGGAGCAGAGAAGCAGACTGGTGTGAGGTAGCCAGAAAAATTTCAATGAAACATTCTCTCATCTGAATTTGCGGGTGCAATGAAATCAGAACATTGTGTGGTTTCCTGCCAGCTTACCCACCCAACTCCCCGGCAGCCCTGGCTTCCACGTGGCTGGCCCTGAGCTGAATCTTCGTTCTTTGTCACCGAGAATTTGGAGATGTTTGGTTTTCAGTTCAAATCGGAATGAAATCAAACTTCAAGCTATCAAAAATCCTCCACAAACCAGACTTCCCAAGTCTCCTGTAACCCTTAGCACTCTCAGGAAGAGCAGAATCAAGCTCAGTATCCTGTGTTCAGGCACGGAGGGCGATATTAAACCCTCTATCCTCTCTCCCTGCCCTACCAGCCTCTTTCCTGCTCCAGGTCTATCCCGCATCTCGCTGAGAAGAGAGATCTTACTCCTCCCACACAACAAGTATTGTTACAAACTGACATTGCCTGGAGGTTCATGCTGAATGTACCCAAGGCCGGGGAGCTGGCTCTTTCCCCTGCAGTGGTGATCACAAATCCACCACTTGTCCCATGCAAGGTTCATCCATTCCTAAACAGTAAAACTCTCCTGTCTTTGTGTTTCTGTTCCCTGTCCCTATGTTCTAAGTACTCAGCTGGTGGTTGGGATTCATCAGAAGTGATGTGGAAAGAGTGGTACAGGTTGGATTCCCTTGACCCTCATCTAAGCAGGAAACCAGTTACAATATGAAGCTGGGAGAACACGGTTAAAAGATGAGCGTCAGAAGCAGCTAGAGAAGAAGGCTGGTTAGGACAGTGGTTACACTAACCTAGGGCCTCAGAGACCTGGGTTTAATTCTAGGCTCTGCTCTCGACTTCTATATGTAAGATGAGAAATAGCTCAGCCTTATGTCACGTGATTGTTGGGAGAATAGACACATGAAAGAATGTCAGGTGTTCAGATGCTGTGGGGTCACAAAAGTAGCAACTTGTGTTCCCCTGGCCATATTTAAACCCCAGACAGCTCAAAGCTTCAGCCCTGTAATACAGATGTGTTTGGGTCTCAACCTCAAAACCTTTAGTCTTACTGTAACCAGCTCCCCCCGACCAAGTTACTCTCAGACTCCATTACTTACACCAGAGGCACCAACTTTCCCTGGCGCCAGTGGGTGCTCATGCCCCCCCAGCCCCGTCCCAACTCCACCCCTTCCCCCCCACATTCCAACCCCTTCCCCAAATCCCCACCTTGGCCCCGCCTCCTCCCCTGAGCGTGCCACGTTCCCCCTCCTCCCCCCTCCCTCCCAGCCACACGAAACAGTTGTTTTGTGGCACAAGTGCTGGGAGAAAAAGCAAGCACGCGGTGCGCTCAGGGGAGGAGGCAGAGGTGGTGGTGAGCTAGGCGGGGAGCTGTCGGTGGGTGCAGAGCACTGAGGAGCTGGAACACGGTGTAATTTAAAGCTGGGATGTCCCACTTTAACTTGCCTATTCTCTTCTCCTTTGGTTTAGTGCTTTACTTCCCACTCTCCTGCCTTCCGGCCCCTTGGCATGTGAGTTACAGCGATGACGAGGATGTCTCTGATGCAGTTGGGCTGTGACACGGGTGACAACCAGCTCCGGTACTGGTGGCAGTGATGCTGTGGCAGCAGGAGCTGGTCACCTGAGTGATCATCCAGGCCTTTGGGCGAGCTGCTACAGCTTCCCCGCTGTCAGAGTCCACAGGGACTCTACGCTGATCGGGGAGGCTGGAAGATGGTGTCAGATTCAGCAGCTCAGGGTCCCTGTAGCCCTCAGGGAACCTGCTCAGAAGAGCAGCCCAGCAGCTTTACCAGGCATGTGGCTACTGACCTGGGGTCCTGGCTGATGGTAGGGTAAGTGCAGGTGCCCCTGCAGTAAAGCTGGTACTGCCGGCGCGTGCCCAGGACCTCGAAGTTGAGGGTCTGATCAAACTGTCCTGCCACGGTGGAGGAGAAGTGTATCTTCATGACAACCTCTCCGTTAGCGGGCACCATCCAGCGGAAGCTGCTCAGCCTGGCGCGGAGAGAGAACACTTTATGTGCATCAGTCGCCTGGCAGGGCGAGACACCAAGCCAGCTGGGGTAACTTGTAGAACATAAAATCATAGGAACTCACCCAGACTGGTGTCTGGGTCAGGACTTGGCAGGCAACAAGAATGTGGACACTCGCGTGTCTCGCCTGTTAGAGCAGAACATGTCGCCGTAGCTGTTACTGCGGTACTGGAGTCCTACCATGGGCTCTACACGTGCAACCCCTGAAGCCCAGCCAGAGACCACTGCTGGTGCAGAGCATAGATGCTCCCTTGCTCAGTGCCATTAGCTCAAGAGAGTCCATTATACTAGTTCTCTGACAGCAGCTTCCTCTTTGCTTCCAAGAGAAATTCAAGGGGTTCACTTTGAATCCTGATCCCTGTGGGGCTTGGATGCCGGCTGCCTGAGAGGCCATCTCTTCCCATGGCCCATTGCAGGCATGGCGTTCTCCACACCCTCGGGACCTTAGCAATTTGCTCTCATTGCCAGTCTACGTTGGCTAATCTACAGGGTGTGCCACAAGGCCCTGCCCTGGTGGGTGGGAGCTGGGCAGGTTGGTACGAGGTGAAGAAGAGTGGTTTTCAGTATCGAGGTTTATTTCAGAGGACCCAAGGGAGAAGTATTAACTCCAGAACGTCTGATAAACCTCCCCAATACGGGCAGGAAGAACGCAGCTGCCTTGCTGCAGGGGCTGGGGCTGGTGCTGGCCCGTTGTCCCGAGGAAGGGGAATTCCTAGCAAACAGCAGTGCCGCTGCGCGGTGATCTACTCTGATGAGGTGCAGGGAGAAGGCACGGTCTGTGCGGAGTACAGGGCGTGGGCCTGCTTGTCACTGGCGTGGAGGGAAGAGATTACACTCTTTCTGCGTCTCTCACACCCAAGGAGGGAGCAGCAGACTGAGCCAGCGTAAGAATGAGACACACACAGAGTAGAATTGCCAACTTACTACTCACACAAAACCGAATACCTTTCCCCTGCCCCTTCTCTGAGCCCCCACCCCACTCATTCCATCCCTCCCCCCCTTACTTGCTCATTTTCACCAGGCTGGCTGAGGGGGTTGGGGTGCGGGAGGGGGTGAAAGCTCGGCTGGAGGTGCGCGCTCCAGGGTTGGGTCAAAAATGAGGGGTTCGGAGTATGGGAGGGGGCTCCGGGTTGAGGTGTTGCAGGGAGTACGGGCTTTGGGCTGGGGGT
Source organism: Dermatemys mawii (assembly GCA_007922305.1). NCBI lineage: Eukaryota > Metazoa > Chordata > Testudines > Dermatemydidae > Dermatemys > Dermatemys mawii. The sequence continues at coordinate 2,281,468 of ML677343.1, read as the reverse complement.
GCTGGTTCCAGAGTGGGGCCAGAAATGAGGGGTTCAGGGTACAGGAGGGGGCTACAGGCTGGGACAGGAGGTTGAGGTGCGGGGCGGGGTTGAGGGCTCCTGCTGGGGGTGCAAGCTCTAGAGTGGGGTTGGGGATGACAGATTTGAGGTGCAGGCGGGGCTCTGGGGTTTGGAGCATGGGAGAGGGATCAGGGCTGGGGCAGGGGGTTAGGGTGCAGGTTCCGGGCAGCGCATACCTCAAGCAGCTCCTGGAAGCAGGGACATGTCCCCACTCTGGCTCCTACGCAGCGGTGCAGCCAGGTGGCTCTGTTCGCTGCCCCAACCGCAGCTTCCTGGCCCATGGAAGGTGCGGGGGCGGCGCTTGGGAGGGGACAGCATGTGGAGCCCCCGGGCTGCACCTACGCGTAGGAGCTGGAGGGGGACATGCTTCTGCTCCCAGGAGCCACATGGAGCTAGGGCAGGCAGGGAGCCTGCCTTAGCCCTGCTGCGCCGCTGACTGGACTTTTAATGGCCTGGTCAGTGGTGCTGACGAGAGCTGCCAGGGTCTCTTTTTGACCAGGCGTTCCGGTCGAAAACCAGGCACCTGGCAACCCTAACGAAGAGCCCTAAGCACCTCCCTGTTACACCGAATCATCCACCGTCTCCACTGAGCAGCACCCACTGCTGTTCACTATGCCTGGGAAACACGTCCTGAATGAGCAGAGAACCCTGGTGGGACCCAAGGCGGAAGGAACCCACCGGCCTCCAGCCTCTATGGCTCACTCTAATCAGGCTCCCTCCTAGAACCCATCAGGCTAAGCTGCTTGGGAGCTCACCTGAGGATCTTTTCTTGGGATTGTTCCCCCATCAAGTTGCTTTGATCCAGCTCTGAGAGCGGTGCCAGTGCTCCGGGGCCTGGCCCCTGAAGAGCCTTCTTGCGGCCGGCGCTGCGCTTATCCTTCTGAGCCTCCCGGCTGGGCTCTACTTTGTCCTTCTTTAGTCTGCCTCTGGTCGGGGTGATCTGTTCTTCCTGCAACCCAGTGCGAGGGCAGGAAAAGACAGTCAGAAATAGCTCAGGAGACCCCTGTGAGAGGCAGCAAAGTTCTCTACAAAGATGCAGTAGTGCCTAGCCAAGAGCAATGGCACTAAGATGAAAGAAAAGCCAAGAATGGAGGAAAGGCTCTTATTTGTGTCCACTCATGTTTAAGCAGCAGGAGTCCATGGTCAGGGTCACTGTGTGCCTTCGCCCTACATCCCTGAGATAAGGCCTCCAGCATGTTCAATGGGACAGAATACAAGTAACAAGCACCCACCCTCCACTGGATTAATGACTTCTTTCTGCGTAGGATTTAGATCATTTGTTGTTGTTGTTGTTTTTATTTCATCAAGGAAATCTCTCTTTGTGAAATGCCTCTAAAATTTGAACCGCAACAATGGGGTTGGTTAGTTTATTGCTTTTCGTGCTTTATAATAGTCTTATCAAAGGTTTTTCTTCCCCTTCCATCTCTTCCCCTTCTTTGCTGATTGACATTGATTTTCTCCCTGTGCATTGAACTGAGCTGCAATGAAAATGGTTCTTTATTTAAAGGAAAATTGGAAAGATGGTTGTTTTTTAAATCAGCTAAAGCCCAAGTTCAGGTTCACAAGCCAGCACTAACCCTCAAAGCAAACAAGGGAGCTGTGGTTCTTTAGAAGTTAGCAATACCAGGGGCGGTGGGTAGGAAACAGCATTGCTAAATGTTCATCCAACTGTGCATCTGATCTGCATGCGCTATTACCACGAGTCTTCCGGGGATCAGGAATACTGTCTGTGTAACTGGCTGGTTAGAAGTACCATGGGTCAGCTATGTGTGAAGTCGTGGTAACAAGGTGTGTTAAGCACTCACACCTGTCAGAAAATGTCAGCCTTAAGGTTTACTCTTATTTATTAATTGCATGGACCTCAGTCAGGGAGCAGGACTGCATTGTGCAATGCACTGAACAAACAGAGAGTATGGTTAGAGATTGAGGCCAGTCCAAATCTTCCTACAGACAGGGACATGCCATTTCTCCACTGCTCAGTTCATTTTATGGTCAGGTTTTGCAGCTCACCAGCCTGATCATTCCCATGACTGCAGGACCGTCTACAAAAGACAGCAAAGCAACATTTCCACTTCTCCCCATACCTTCGCCACAGGGACAGAGACAGAAGCATCTGCACTGCCCTCTGCATCCTTCTTTTCCTCATCCATGTTCGTATCTTCAGGCACAACGAACGTGAAGTGCTTGAGGGCTTCTCCTGCCACAGGAGCCGTCCTCTTCCCTGGGTAGGGAATCACGGAGAAAAAGGCGGTCGGAGGGATGGGTGGCCCTGAGGGACCGAGCCCCAAGCCGTCCAGGATCTAAGCAACGAGAGAGTCTTTCATTTAGTCATTCATCATTAACGAGGCCGCGATTCTTTCACAGAGGTCACGGAAGTCATGGATTCCATGACTTTCTAGGATCTCTATGATTTCTGCAGCAGCCCAGGTGACTGATCCCAGGGCTGCCTCAGCTGCTCAGATGGTCCCAGGCATCCCAGGATGGTCCTCCAGCAGCGGCAGCGATGGAACCCCAAGCCGCCTCCCCACCCGGAGCAGAAGCGAGGGGCCCCAGGCTGCCCCCTGCCTGGAGCAGCAGCAGCAGGGCCCCAAGCCATCCCTGACCCCAAGCAGCAGGGCCCTGAGCAACCCTGCACCCTGGGGCATCAGCAGAGGCCCCCCCAGGCCACCTCCCACCTGGAGCGGCAGCAGCGGAGCCCTGGGCCACCCCCCTCCCAGAACAGCAGCAGTGACATGCCAGATGCCGCCCCTCTCCCGTCAGAGCAGCAGCTGCGGGAGCCCCTCCAGAGCACCTAAGGTTTAGTCAGGCGTATTAATATAGTACACAGCATGGACAGATCAGGGGCCAGGACTTTCTGTTTATTGCCCGTCAACCATCCATGACTTTTACTAAAAATCCCCATGACTAAATCACAGCCTTAATCGTTAACCTCCAACTCTTTACTCTACAGAGGGGAATGGAGCATTCAACTGCTGCCCAGGACACAGGTGTGAAAGTGGGTTCGCTGCAGAAGTGCAGTGGAAAAGCCCCCAAGTGTGGCCAGACTGCGGAAATCCTTCCTGCATAGTCAGTTACCTGGGAAGAGTTACAGATGTTAGCACTGTGGCCATTTGTAGCTATCACTGGGGTGTTGGTAATTCCATTAGAAAGGAGGAGCCAGGAGGACAGGACCAGAGAGGAGAGGAGAGGAGAGAAAGGAGAGACACATAAGCAAAGAGGATGGGAGGAGAGTGAAAAAGAAGGAATAGGAAGAGGAGGAAAAGAAAACAAAAGTGGAAGAACAAAGACGGGGATAATACTGGATACACCACTTCGCACTTATTCAGCCTGAGGTGCTTCTCAGACACGCAGCACTGAACCTTTATTAATAGTGGGAATCATCACCCCAGCCCCGTTTAGTGTGGGGGAAACCAAGGCAGAAAGAGTCTAAGTGATTTGCCCAGTCCTCATTAGGTTCAATCCTGCAAGGTGCTGAGCTCCCTTAATTCCCACCACCTCTCAGCAGGTGCTTAGAACCTTGCAAAACTGAGCCCCCCGATTGCAGAGCCTGGAGGCTGATGTATATTACAAATACCCACGCGTGAGAGCTTCGCCCCTGCAACTCGAGGCTAAGAGCCCAGGAACACATGCCCTCGCTCACTAGGCGAGACAGTGGTTTTACCTGCTCGACTTCTGGCAGCTTGCCACTCTCCAAGATCCTCTTCCCACTGGAGTCCTCTGAGTTCAGTACCTGGAAGTCCAAGCATGGCACCCCCACATCTTTCTTTCCATCCTGGTCTTTGTCTGCTCCTTCTGCCCCTTCTCCCTCCAGCCCAGACACCTTCGAGTCCTCCAGTGCCTTGAGCTTTTCCAGACGCTCCTTCTCAGCTCTCTCCTTTTCCAGCCGTTCTTTCTCGGCCCTCTCCTTCTCCAGTCTTTCCTGCCGCTCCCTTTCCCTGTCCTTCCGGCCCTTGCGGCCAGACGGAGCCTGACGCTGATCTTCTGCTTCATGCTGGGTCTCTTCGAGGCCTGGGGGAGGCAGCTGGACACCCTGCACCCGGTCCCAGAGTGACAAAATCTGGACAATTTCCTTCTGCGCAGCCTCATAGACTTTAAACCTGTGTGTCAAGTTCTTCTCACTGTCACTTACCACCTCCTTTTCGGTTTCCTCCTGCTCCGGGATCGGGGCGGGCATCAGCCCTACCGGCAGGATGTCCGGCAAAGTGAGCTTGCTCCGCTTTTTCTTGTCCTCTTTGTCACACGCCACAGAATCTGGACGCTCTCTGACAGACACCTTCCTCTCCACCCCTTCGTTCACCCTGAGGTCCGACCTGTTGACGGTGGAGATACTGGCACCCTATAAGGTCAGGATTATGGAAAAGGAAGGGAACATTTTTAAGTACTAACTCATAGCGTATTATTTGTGTTACCCTAGTGCCTAGGAGCCATGGGCCTGGGCCAGGACTTCATTGTGCTAGGCACTGCACAGACACAGAACAAAGAGATGGGCCCTGTCCCAAAGAAATTCCAATCTAGATTATTTGATACTGAACCTTCCCACAACCAGTGTGCGAGGGCTATTGCATCCCCTGCACGATGACCTCCTCAGCATCTCTGACTGGGAAGACTACAGCTTTCTCCTGGGTCTGAGTTCGAGATGCCAGCAACGAGGGTAGTGGTTTGGACTAGCCCAGGTTTCTGACAAAATTACTTTCTCCTGCAGGAGACTTCAATGAAGTCAATGGGACGAGTGTGTGCCCAGCACCTCGGACAGTCGGGCCCTAGTGAAGATACAGCCCTGGCAGCAGACCCTGAATGTAAAGTGATTCTGGCCCTGACAGACCAAGGTGGGAAGCTGAGGGCTGTCCAGTGCTTCCAGCCCCAAGCTCTGTGAATCTATGGCTTGCCACGAAGAGCAGATCAGATGTCACCATGCAAGATGAGCAGAAAGGTCAACTCCAACATACCAGGGACTAGAAGCACATGCACTTTCTAGGTCAAAACCAACGAGTGCAATTGCACCTGGAAATGAACTAGAAGCAGTGTGGTCTACAGAGACCAGGCATCCTATGCTTCAGCTGGGAAATGCACATACTGAGCGAGCACAGTGCAGAGCTGAAGTTTCCCAACAGCCTTCAAGAAGAGACTCATGTCGTATATTCATCACTAGCTCCTGATTCCCTGACCTAGCAATTTACATGTAATTGAACCACCAGCTGCTGTGGTGCTGGCTTGTGCCCCATGACAGGGTCCATGAAGAGACAGAGTTAAACACCTTTATTAGCATAACCACGTACCTGCTTGTTTCCCAGCTGGCTTTTCTTTCCCAAGACCTCATCTTTGTCTTTTCCAGCATCCCTCTTCCACCGCTTGGTCTTCTTCTTCATCTCTTCTTCTTCTCGCAAGCGCTCCAGTTCCTGCTGCTGCCTCTTTTCCTCGAGTTCTCGAGCCAACTTCTCCAGCTCCCTTCAGCAAAGCAGACAGGAAACTCACTCATCATAAACTCTCAGCTCTGCTGCTGTTAGAACCCCAATCTGAGCGTGAGGCCTTGCTCCGTAGATTCTCAGGCCAGAAGTCTCACCTCCTGTAGCTTCCAGATCAATAATGCAGCCATTCACTTGGAAGCCCACACAATATATAACTGAGCTCACATCAATTTAAAAACAAACACTTTGATTTTTCTTCTTCTTTTGGGGGGAAACGAAATTTGGCCTCAACTGAGGACAGCACTCAAGTATATACCTAACTTTAAGCATGACCATAAGTCCCACTGACTTAAATGGGTATTAAATACATCCTTAAAGTTAAGCACGCGATAAGCGTCCCTACTGAATACGGATAATTATCTGTATCAGAACCAAATTCTCTATCTCACACCTTTGTGGCTACAGTTAATATTTATGTCCAGTGCCAGTACACATATTAAGTCAACGAGAGGGGTACTATGCAAATAGCACTGTAAGGACTTATCTACTGCGAAAATAACAGTAACACTGAGCCAATATAGTTCATAAGTGATTTCCAAGGAATAGGAGAAGCTCTCTCTCTCTAGAAGTGTTACAGTTGAATTTTCAGTGTTGTCCTTAATTTAGGGTTATTAAAGCACAATAATACACAGTTTTATCCAGCACTTTTCATCAGCAGGTCTCAAAGTGATTTACACAGGAAGGTCAGTAGCATTATGCCTATTTTACAGATGAGGAAACTGAGGCACAGAAAGGGGAAATCACTTGCCAAGGGTACCCAGCAGCCTTGCCAAGACTAAAACTCAGGTCTCTTGAGTCCCCATACAGCCTGCTATTCTCTGGACAACAACCTACACAATGGGTAAAAGCAGGAGAGTCATTTGGGCCTTACGAGTCTCCTGCTATGTGAGAGCAGAGGCTCCATCACCTTTTGTGAGCTACTACTCTCACTTCCTGAACCCCTGAGGAGAAACAGAATTTCCTGCTGCTGCTTCTGAGCTTCTCTCCCCATCGTCCCACTCACAGCCGCGACTCCTGCTTGATGGAACCCGACAAACCAACTGAGAAGCGGGTAGAGCCAGTGCATGGCACGGGAAAAGAAACAACAGGCACAGAAGTGTCTCATGTGGTGCGTGGAGCAGCACTCCCAGGCACCGTCCAGGGACAGTTCACTCACCGCTTTTTCCGCTCCCGTAGCGCTTGGAGCAGTTCGTTATCAAACTGTATTTTCTGCTCCTCGGTGAGAGCGTCGTACTCTTCCTCATCCATCTCCTGGAGACGAGCCTTTTCCCTCGCAATGGCGTCTTTCTGTTCCTGCTCTGTCATGCAGCCAAACAGAGAAAAGCACCAGCTGAAATCATGGCTCAGTGCCTGGGACAGGCCCTTCCCCAGAGCCAGCAGGTGAAGCACCCCAGGGTCACACAAAGGGGTGTGTCCCTGCTCCGATTAGCAGGCACTGAGTTCGGTGATGGAGTGGGGGCGGGGGAATGGGCGTACGTCTACACTGCAGTGTAAGCTCAGAGTTCCCCCTTCCGTCCACACACAAATCATGCTAAACCGGGGCTCAGACCCAGACTCCCAGGACCCCAGGGGGTGGAGGGTCTGAGCCTGAGTCAAGCCGGGACCCAGGGTTCAAGCCCTCTTGCTTTGCAGCATAGATGCAGCCCCACTGGACTCGTGCTCTGCCGATCTGCCAATAGTATCTCACAGTCCCCCGGGGCCAACTCTCTGTGACCTCTGGACTGTCAAGTCTCCCCACACTGCACCACGAGTAAAGGGCCCGAGTGGCCATGTTTTGTGAGAGCGCTAGGAAGTCTGGGAGTTGTGTGGCTGGACTGGAGCCCGCATAATGCAGTGTAGACGCTGGAGCCCCGGGTTGGGGCCTAAGGTTTAACAATTCCTACCCTGGGATTACAAATGGGTGTAGCCGCTCAAGCTCTAGGTTGACAAACCCTGGATCTGACGACTCGACTTCTCCCAGCTCAGGGCTTGCACTGCAGTGTAGACAGATCTTGAGAGCCCTACAATACTGGCCCCACTGTGTTTTGTGCATTGTGAAGCTGGATCCTGGGGTAGCTTTGGCTCTAAAACTACAGGTGCTAATGGAGTGAGCGCAGCAGGTTTGACCCATATAACTCTGTGAATGGGATGTCCCATGGGACACAAGCCTCAGCAGGAACCCAGAGGATCCATAGGAGAGTCAGACCTACTTGACGATCCTGATGCAAGCTGCATAGCTACCCCAAAACCAGAGCCAGAGCTCAGACTCATCCCAGGCACCTGGACTGTGCTGATCTCTTCCATGAGAATTTCTCTTCCCCATTCCAGCTGCCAGTGTCCCCAGCACACTAGGGGGCTCTGAGTAAACGCCCCTAAAAACACCTTCCCCGCTAGTCTTAGCAGCCCTTTGGCTCCTGGAACCAGTCCACTGACACCGTTTCCCTGCCAGAATCTCAGCCAGGCCTGCACTGCTCCGCCCATGGGCTGCCTGGACAGTCTTCCACCAGTGAAGCTAGATTTTTGTTCTCAAACAAAGCTGTATCCCTTCTGTGTCTCTGACCAAGGATAAAACACCCTTTCAAGTGCTGTTTACAATCACGTGAATACAGGCGTGAAAAGCTGCAGTAACTCACGTGAAATGAACAAAAAGAGGGATTCTGGTTGTTGGCTTGTACTGCTGCCTAGATATGGTGATAGACACTCTAGAAATTAGGGCTGGTGGGAAAATTTCTGTTGAAACTGTTCTTCAATGGAAAACTGGGTTTAGGACTAACCAAACCATTCTGCGATAAGTGTCTGCTTTCCGCAGAAAATGTCAGTTTTTGTTAAAAACCCAAATGCCCGAACATGGAAATATTTCAGTTTGTATATTTTGCCACAGTGGTTCATGGGAGCTGTAGCTTGGTTACCTTGTGTCCCCATTTGCCTTTAAGGGGCAGGATCTTGAACTGGACTGCTTCTCCCATGATGCACCACATCCACGGATACCTGTGATGCACGACCTCCCATCGCCAAAAGGAGAGATTGTGATGCATCATGGGAGATTAAGTCTGACAGGGACGCTGGCTTATAAAGGGGAATGGGAGCAGGAGGTGACCTGAGCTACAACTCCCAGGAGGCACCACGGTAATACTTCCAAATTGAAATATGTTGTATCTGAATTTTCACGACCCAAAAATCAAAATTTTCTGTTGAAAATGCAGATGAAAACAATTTTTTTTGTTTTGGTCAAAATTTTCTGAGGTGGAAAAATCCCCCAGTTTTCTGAGAGCCACTATTAGAAATGCCTAGACAGACACACAAATGTGTCAGAGGTGTGAGTGTCAGGGGGTTCATAGAAGAATCTCTCACCTTCCTGCTCTTTCTTGGCCTTCTCCCTAGCTTTCATGGCAGCATAATCCTGGAACAGGTTCACCATGTAGATGTAACGCCGGTTGTTGATCGCTTTGAGCAGGCAGAGGAGAGCAGAAGGCATACTGCGGGCAAAGAGTGTCTCTAGTCCATCAAACACCACTCCCCGATAGCAGTCACTCAGCTGTGAATGTGGAACACAAAGGGCATAAATCCATCCTAATGGGTACACAGGATTCTCATCAGCAAACTGATGTAAAAACATATTAGCAAGCGCTATCGCCAAATATCTGAAACAGTCACAGATTCCAAGGCCTGAAGGGACCACTCCGATCAACTCCTCTGATCTCCTGCATAGCACAGCCAGAGAAGCTCACTCACTGACTCTGCCATCAGGTTCAAAATTTCTGGTTGAGTTAGAGCAGATCAACAGCACGTCTGCACCTGGTTTTCTTTTCTCTGCATATTTCTCTCTGTGTGTCCCTTACTGCCCTGGCCTGTCTCTCCATCACCTTAACATGTCATTTAAATCAAACCTTGACAACACCACATTCCCCATCCCTTTACACAAACGTCCTCGCCCGACACACTAAGCTTCATGACCAGCATTTCCTTCTGCCCAGGTGAGCACCTGCCCTACCTGCATCCTCTCTGAAAGGATCTCCACCAGTAGCTCCTCGGGAAGCACGCAGCTCATCAGGCCTGATTCTCCTGCCATGCTGGCACTGATGCTGAGCCGTCGCTGGACAGGAGCACTGGGAATAGGGCTGGGAGGAACCTGCAGCATTCACCAGCACAAGGGAAAAAATGCTTCAGAAAAACCCCATACAATTCCCCTGGAGACCAAGCTCATCTCTTCTGCCCATCACGTCAGCCCCTTCACCCTGCAGCTAAGACTGCTGTTACATGGTAAGGGGGCAGCTTAGCACAGAAGTCATAGGACTGGACGGCTCCTCAGTAGGCCATCAAGCTCAGCCCTCTGAGCTGAGGCAGGACCAAAGAAAACTTAGACCAGCCCTGGCAGGTGTTTGTCCAGCCTGTTCTTAAAAACAAAACCGCTGGGGACTGTACGAGTCTGACAGCGAATCATTGATAACTACACTTGGACTACGGCTTTCCGAGCAGTTGTGAGTTCCTGAGTCGTGAGGCTGCTGCAGGAAGGGAGGAATTTTCTTCCCAGGCTAGGGACAATCGCAGTCCTGCAGTCTGGGGAGTGTAGGGACTTCTCCCTCACTGGGAAGAAGCACACTGAGGAGCACGTGAGGAGCACATTGCTGGTGCTTAACACACCGCTAACCCCCATCAAACACTTGGAGAGGTCTGGGCCAGGCACCGTTTGCAAACACGCCTCAGCCCTCACTCCAGGCACCGGGTCTTGAGTCGCTAACTTTGCCTTATTCAACAGGGCTTTCATCACCTGGACTAACCTCCACTAGAGACTAGAACAAGAGCACTGTGACAAGCAGGGAGGAGGCTGGAGGGGGGAGGCTTCTCTGAAGGGGGATACCTGGAGCTGTAACCTGAGATGAGAAGGGGGAGGGGAGTTGACACCTAGAGCCCGGGAAGTGAACAAAGGAGGGGTAGGCGGCTGCAGGGTTTTGAGAGTAGTAGAAGCTGGCTGGGGAAGAGGAGGGGGCCTGGATTCGGGGTCTTATCTCCCTGCCCCCCAGAAGGGCCTGACTAAGGGGTCCTGTTTGTACTGACAAGCTCGGAGTTGGATTGTGTTCCTGGCATCTCCAATAAACCTTCTGATCTACTGGCTGGCTGAGAATCACTGTGAATCCCAGGAAGTGGGGGGTGTGGGGACGGGACTCCCCCACCCCCCGTGACAAGCACCAGGCTTCTTTTTCCTTGTGAGCACACAGGTCGAAAGCCTCAGTCAGCAGAGATGAAGCCCAGTGCAGCTCCAGTGCAGGAGTCATAGTTTCTCACAAACTGTTAGAAGAGAGATGGAATAATCCCACCTGGCTACTGAGGGGAATTCGCTTTCACCTGTGATCCTGTTTGATCCGATTGGTGCTGCTGCTTCTGTGCCTGCGACACGTGGCCTTCTGACTTCCCCCTGCCTGTGCCGGTGCTGCCCCTGTAGCCCTTGGAGGTGATGGACTGGGGCCCGGTTTTGGTCTCGGAGCTTGGCTGGCTACCCTCCGTGGTATGCTTGGCCAAAGCCTCAGTGCTCAGTCTCGCACTCAGAGCTGTCTGGCCTGCAGAGCCCTCAGAGGACTGACCTGCTAGGATGAAAGAGGAGTTCAGCCTCAGGGGGAGAAGGAGCAAATCACATCCAATCCACAAAGACGTTCCTCAAACTGCCAGGGGTGAACACGTGGAGCTGAACCAGCTGGCGTCTCGCCTTTGCCTGTGTCAGGGCTCCCTCCCCACTCTGCACTCTGAGGTACAGATGTGGGGTCCTGCATGAAAGACTCCCTAAGCTTAGTACTACGAGCTTAGGTTAAAAAATTCCTTTCCTTGTTCTTGGACGGTATTGCTGCCATCACCAAGTGATTTAAACAAACATTCAGGGAGGGGCCACATGGAGCCCTATCTCCCCCAAAATATTCCCCCATGCCCTTTTACTCCCTTTCCTGGGGAGGCTTGAGAATAATATACTAACCAATTGGTTACAAAGTGAGCACGGGTTAAACCCCTTTAGGACATTGAAAATCAATCAGGTTCTTAAAAGAAGAATTTTGTTTTAAAAAAAGTAGAAGAATCACACCTGTGAAATTGGAATGGAAGGTAACGTTACAGGCAAATAAAAAAGACTTAAAACACAGAGGGTTCCCCTCTAGGCTTAGCTTCAAAGTTACAAAACCAGGAATAAAACTCTCTCTTAGCATAGGGAAAATTCACATGCTCAAACAAAAGATGATTTCACGCTTTGCCTTCCTTTACTTACAATTTTTGTAATCTTAGAGGCTCGTTTCAAGAATATCTTTAGGAGATGATTTTTCCTACCCTGGTCCCTGTCTGTCCCAGAGACAATAAAGAGCACAAACAAACCCTCTCCCCCTCCCCCAAATTTGAAAGTATCTTCTTTCTCCATTGGTTCTTCTGGTCAGGTGCCAACCAGGTTGTTTGAGCTTCTTAACCTCTTACAGGTAAAGGAGGGATTTTAGGTTACCCTTAGCTGCATGTTGCTGCCAGCCTGCCAGCGGACTGACCAGACACATAGGGGAGCATGTCCCACACTCCTAAGGGACAAAACCCAGCACGTACCCTCCCCAGGACTGTAGAACTCCAGAATGGATTAGGCCATTCAGGCACAAGCTGGCCATTCGCACCAGGGGTCCTATCTGATTGCACAGAACAAACATTCCTGCCCATGTTTCTGTCAAGATAAAGTGAAGAAGAGGATGCATGGGTTCGACAGCCAGAGACTTTTAGTGCTCAGATGTGTGGTGATGGGCAGTTATAAACTCCTGCATAGTCAGAAAAATCCCGGTGTTGAGCAAATGAATGATGATCCTCTGTCAGACCGTCACCGATCGCCGCGAGACCAGGACTCCATTGCCAGTGGCTCTGTAGTTCATTGTTTGTCCAGGGAGATGGCCAGCAGAACAGAAAAACCTAAATCAATACCCCCTCCTCTGGCCCCACCCCCACTGCACCATGAGGAGCAGAACCTAGGGTAGAGAGGGATTAACGTGACTGTTTCTTAGAACTAAACCACTCCTCCTTCTGCCCCAAAGAACAGAGCCCAGTGCTCCACCAAGTGGACTGGAGATGTGCCCCAAAGCACAAAGGTAAGCCCATGACAAACAGGTTAGCACACAAGAAGGACTTACACAGCTGCTGGCCCTGCTCGTGCTGGATCTGTTCCAAGGGGAACCGTGAGGCTCTGCTCTCCAGGGCTGTCAATGCAGCACCTCTTACCTGCACCGTGTTTGGGCACAACATGAAAAACTGTTGCGAAAATCATTCCTATTAACCCTCTTCCTGGAATTTTAGTCCTCAAAGCAGGACCCCAGGAGCATACAGCTCGCCAGGTCACAGGGATCAGGGCACAGGATCTAAGAGCAGGAGTCTCCTGAGAGAATTTGCAGGAGAAACTTCTTTATACAAGGTGTGAAATGAATCCATTTGTATTTTATGTAACTCGCTGTATAACTGACCTAGACTCAGGATTATGTGGCGCACACACATGCTCATTAAATCACTATCTTTTCAAGCCAATCATTTTGGATCTTAATGGGCACTGCAGGGGACTTCAACTTCAGCAACGAGATCTCACGAAAAGCATTTCTGGATGATCAGAGCATGAAGCCTAGGCAGAGTGGCTGTTACCTCCCATGAATTAGGGCAATCTCTTAGAAAAGCACCAGAGTGTTTTATCTCTATTATGAAAAGGAATAAATCCAGAGCATCACAATGGAATGGAATTCCTAGGTACTACACCAGAGACAGAGAGATTCTTAACAGGCAAGAGCCACTATAGACTGCAAGTTGGACTTTGCAGTACTGGGGATTTTGCACCTCTGAACCCTCATTCTTCTTGATTTCAAGACCAGAAATCCATTATAGTCCAACATTCCTGCTATTCAACTAGAGGCAGCAATCTAACTGCAAACTGAGAAGATCACTTTATGCTCCAGCTTCTACCATCTGTGGAGCTCCCCACAGAATTTCATACCCAGACGCATCAAAGTTCCTTCCACCCATCCCTGAGGTTACCAAGAGCCACCCTGGGTTGCTGAAAAGTCTTCACAACAACGCACTAGAGGGAGGAAATGGAGGAGGGGATGGCATGGCCATGTTATCGAAATGGCCCTGGGGTCATCCTGCCCAGCATTTCTGTGCAGCACAGCTGTCTGGCTTTCGTGCTGTTGAAAGTCTGAGCCCTTACCAGCTTCCTCTGACTCCCGATGCGCTTGCTCTATGGCGGCCCTGATGCACAACTCCCGTGCACGAAGCCCCGCGGAACTGCTCCTGTCGGAGAGGGCTTCCAGCACCACAGAGTCAATGGATAGGCAGGCAGCACTGTAGTGTTTGGCCAGGGTGACAGCTGCAGTTGTCTTTCCTGTACAGAAACAAAAGTCTCTTTGATGACATTCATGTGTGGTGCATCTTTATCTAGACACTGTGTGAGCAAGTGCTTTGAAATGGCCTGGGTGGGATTTGTAACCCCTGTGAACAGCAGAGTGATAGTCACTTTAAAAAGAATGGCCAGTGAGGCCATTGATGAGATGGATCCTACGGATACAGGCATAAATCTAATCTCTCTCACACTGGTTGTATGAATGGGAATGAATTTGGCCCACTAACTTCAATAGAGTTACACCACGAATGAGTTTGGCTCAAGCTCTCAAACTAACAGGTAGCTAAAGACAGCACAAATCCCACTGATTCCTCCATGTCAAATTCAGCAGGGATGTAAACAGCAGCAGTAGTCACACATCGGCTCCAGGCAGTGCCGGAGGTGCTACATAGAGTCATAGAATCTCAGGGTTGGAAGAGACCTCAGGAGGTATCTAGTCCAACCCCCTGCTCAAAGCAGGACCAACCGCAACTAAATCATCCCAGCCAGGGCTTTGTCAAACCTGACCTTAGAAACCCCTAAGGAAGGAGATTCCACCCCCCCCCCAGGGAGCCCATGGCTGCCAGGTGATCCTGGTATCAGCAGGGTTAACAAGTGTCTCTCCACCACATACACTTCCAGCGAGGAAGGGACTGCACACTGGTCAGCACGGTGCTACGGGGCGGTGTTGCTCCCGTTTGTGACATCGGTGCAGTTGTTGGCAGCAGTGCTTGTCGCCATGCCAGAGAGGGAGAGCGGCTTGCCCCAGGGCTCATTCTATCTTGGTCTCCTTTCTGGCTTCCCTCCGGTGCCAGCAAATGGCTCTTTTCATGATGTCTAGGATGCCTCTTCTATATCAGCCCGAGGTGCACTACGCCCCAATGCAGATGTGCTCGGTGCAGAGTCGGAACTCAGTCTTAGCACCGCCTCCACTAGGAAGCCTGTGAGTCTCGCTGCCTGGTCCTTTTGCATGCGGGGTTTAAACTCCCAACAGATTTGGCAGCAGCCTGGCCTATGGCCCTAGGGTGACCAGACAGCAAGTGTGAAAAATCAGGACAGAGGGTGGGGGGTAATAGGAGCCTATATATGAACCCCCCCCCAAATATCTCCCTATAAAATCAGGACATCTGGTCACCCCATATGGCCCTCCCCACAAGCACTCGAAGCAGCTCAAGTGTGGGTCACTGGTGGGCATTGATTTCCCCCAGGCGGAGCACGCCTTGATCCACGGCGACCGAGGAATGCCCCGATTCCAGGGCAGGCGGGAGGGTGGGACCTCCTGTCCAAAGGAGGAGAGGTGTCCTACTAGAACCTACTAAATGTTACTAAAATTAACCTAACTCATAACAACTATTTACAACTAGATAAAGAGTAAACCACTATAACGCTTTGCCAAGGGAGAGGGGAGTTTCAACAGCCATCACGGGTGATAAGAAGGAACTGAGGAGTGTGGGCTTGGCAGGGCCCCTTATACCAGCACTATGAGCGTGCGGCACCAGAGCCAACCTGACGGATACCACTAGGGGAAAATATTTCCGACAGCTGTGGTCAGGCGCGCACCCACTCAGATGGGAATGGCCACGTGCAAGCATTCGAAGAAGAACTAGTGTAACTCACCCACAAGACTATGGAAGATGAGAGGGTCTGGAAAAATGATGTCGCTTAGAGCATTGGACAAAGCACCAGGGGAGGCTTTATCTCTATAGCCTTCCACTAGCTGCTTTTCTTGTACACTCCTATCTTCTTCCCCCATGTCAGTGACCCCTGTTTTGCACACCCACGGAATGCCAAATCCGTGCGTCACCATTTACACCTCTCTTCAGACCAGCTGACACTGAGATGTCTTTCCCCACTAGATGGGGTGTAGTTTGTTCTCACCACGCTGATCCTGATACAAGTTGGGGCAGAGGGTGTTTGTTTGGCTTTTGAAAGGAAAATTCAAAGTGCACTCAGGCATAATCCTCCCCAGCTCCCTTCCCCAGAGATGGGGCCCTCCACTGCCACGTCTGCTCCACTGTGGCCTAGTGTCTGCCAAACAAATTCTCCTCCCACGTATGCTGGTGTAATCACAACTAACTTCACTGATGTGTATGGTGTCATGCTAGTGTCCGAGCGGGATAACTGAGGGGAGACTCAGGCCCAACTGCCCATGTCAGCGTGGGACTTTTATCTTCGCCTTCTTAGGTCCAGCTACCACTGGTTTGGATCTTAGTCTCCTATCCCACTCCAGACCACATGGTGTCATTGTCATAGCAATGGAGGTCACTTCCTGCCTTTCCCTTCTGCCACCACTATCCCCTTCTGGACAGACGAGAACAGTCGCTGCACCTGTGAGGGGAGCGCCATGGATTATGATGACAATGCCTCTGCGGTTCCTGGCTGCACGACCTTCTGGAGAGATATCGATGCCAAGGTGGCGTGCAATGGCTCTGGAAACGGGGTTGGTGTCTAGTTCTCCAACAGCCTCCTTGCAGCTGCCATCAATGCTTCGCTGGTACTCTAGCACAGAGAAACAAGGGGTCAGGTGACTCTTGCCAGTGTCTCAGAGAATCCTTCCCCGCTCCCTGACAGTGTGCTTAGTGCTTCGGGACACTCGCCAAGAGGGGACAAGAAGGCATGATTAGTGTAATACTAAGGGGCTCAATCCTGCCTTCAGCTAAGGGTGCTCAGAGATTCCTGGGCGCTCCTTGGTGTCCGCTCAGACCATCATCTCACTGCTGGAAAGGAAGTGAACAGAGTGGGGAATGAACAGCCAGACTGGTTCTGCCTGCTCTGTCACACCCAAATACACCCCACTATCCAACAGCACCACAGGAAATGACATCACACTGACTGCCTTCAGCACCCGGGCCTTTGATCCCAGGGGGGTATGAAGTATAATTACCAGGCACATAGCAACAGACATTTAACCCAGTCCTAGCACTGGGGATTGAACATGTGGACGAAGCAGATAATGTGCTATGGGAGTCAGACTGCCGAGGCCCTGTGGGAATCCTCTACAGGTTAATGATCTCCAGCAGAGAGCTGTTTTCCTCTTCTTCAGCAGTTTCTCTTATGCTCAGTCCAATGGTTAAGAAAACACAACACAGGGAGATCTGACTGGGAAGATTATTTTCATGGCCCTTCTATGAATCGACTGCAGTGTTTGCAAACAATCATTTGCTTCTTTTCAGCTCCCAGCTTCTTCCCCTATCAGCCCACCGAATGCCGTACATCTTGGCCCGTGACCCTGGAAGCAGCTGCCACACTTATGACACCGACAGAGCTTTCCTGGTTGGAAAGCTCTGCACTGTCATGCAGGAGACCCACACTCAAATCCTGGGGGTGGTCTCAGTCTCCAGGTGTCCAGAGCTGAGAATGACGGCGAAGCTGGGCATTGGCAGGGGAAAGAACCTCCCCTGGCTCAGTAGTGAGCTTTCTGGTGATATGACGGAGTGACGCAGGCGTTTCCTACAGCCCTCCAGAGTCAGTGGCAACGTCCACTGTCAGGAGAAGGGGAGTTAACATGGAGGCAAATGGAAGGCTCATGAAGGGGCCAGTTGAGCATTGGGGGACCCTGTCCAGGGAAAGAAAAGGAAAAGAAAAGATTGTGGGGGAGGGATAGCTCAGTGGTTTGAGCATTGGCCTGCTAAACCCAGAGTTGTGAGCCCAATTCTTGAGGGGGCAGTTTAGGTGTATGGGGCAAAAAATCTGTTGGATGATTTAATTGTTTAATGATTTAATTTAATTGGTCCTGCTTTGTGCAGGCAGTTGGACTAGATAATCTCCCGAGGTTCCTTCCAGCGCTGAGATTCTATGTTACACGGGTGCAAACCCACCGATCTGAGAGGGTGTGAATTTTACACAACCAGAGAAAAAAATCCCGCTCTGCCTCCACAGCCAGGGAGGGGCCTGGGTGCAGTAGGATGGATGTGGCTCTGTGGGGTGAGGGGAAGGAGGCTCTGGGAGCTCGCTCAGGGGATCCTCCTGTTTCTATGCACAGTGGAGCTTGGAGTGGCAGGGCAGAGTGGGCCAGGCTGGGGCCAGTGAAACCATTGCCCCACCGATCCACTGGCCATCACCCCCGTGACCCTCCAGCCCAGCAACATAGACATGAAAGGATTTGAGGCTTGAAGACTTTCAGAAGGTGACATATGTGAGCAGCTTAGGAGGCCAGCTCTGCAGTGAAATGAGAGAGGGAATACACGAACCCTCTCTCAGGACCATTCCCACCTCGATGGATGCTAAACTGCTGGGGAGCTGGGAATGGTTACCTAGCCCTGGTCCTTTTTCAGCACCTTCCTCCTCCTCCTCCTCTTCCTCCTGCTCGATTTTCGACTCCACCTTGTGAGAACGGATTTCCTCAAGCACGGAGATGGAGGGAAAGAGGGTGGTGATGGTGGAGGCAGCGCCCGTGGTCCCAGAAGGGTTTTGCCTCACTCTGCGCTCGGAGAGAGGTGGGTTCTCTTCGTCATCTACTGGGGGGCGGGAAGAAGAGGAGGAAACGGGGGAGAGATTGAGTGCAGGAAGACAAGATGGTACTTGGCTATTCACCATTTGACATTCGTTATTGCCTGACTGTACAAGCTAGGTTCAGGCAATGCAGCCCACAGAGCTTGTGGCTTTTCCTCACGTGGCTCTCTTCGACTCGGTACTCTTTGAGGTGTGCAATTGGTCAATCACATAATATGATTTCTGCCTCAGTAGCGGGTGACTGAAGCTTTCACAGCTGGAGAGCAGCTGGTACAAAATGATGAACAGCAAACAACAGCCCTTGGAGCAGGACTGTTTGGTCAAATGTTCGTGGGCATGTCCACAGCTACAGCAGCAATTACTGAGGTGGTTCATGGCCACACTACCCTTCCTCTGTCGGTGGTGCCTGTACAGTGACCAGACAGCAAATGTGAAAAATCAGGACGGGAGTGGGGGGTAATAGGAGCCTACAGAAGAAAAAGACCCAAAAATCGGGACTGTCCCTATAAAATCGGGACATCCGGTCACCCTAGGTGGGCGTCCTCACCAGAAGCGCTTCCAGCCTCTTAAGAGGGGCAGCCCAGGTGCTGCCCCGAGGCTCCCAGCTCTCCACTTCCTGCTGCCATGCTCCCTGCAGGGGGCGTGGAGTAGAGACTGGAGGTGGGGGCAGCCCTGGGGCTCCTGCCAGGGAATGGGGAGCCTTTGTGCAGCCAGACTCCTCCCAGGGAACGGGAAGACAGCACCTCAGGGGCGGGGAGGGGAGAGAGACGGCTTGGAGCATGGTGGGTGCAGCCTGGCAGGGAGCCTGGGGGAAGCTGGACTCTAGCCGGAGCCCCCCATACACCCAGATTTCCTGTTTATTTCACGGCTGTAGCATGGAGCTGTGAAAGTGACAAGAATGAGAGCCAACAGCTGATGTAAGTAACTTGCAGGGTCTACAGGGACATCGCTTGGCCCCAACTACTCCGCCATAAGTCCTCCGCCTCTCGTGGAGGTGGAGTTATGTCGGTGTAGCAGGGCACTTGCCTTGGAGGGCACAAGGCTGGAGTGTGGATGCTGACAGAGTTAGGTCGGCATTAGCTGCTTTATGATGACCTACCGGTGTAATGTAGACCAAGCCATAGGTCTGTGAACCTTTCCATTCCAACCCGTCAGCTGTCCAAGTGTTCACACGTAATAAATAATACAATCCCAGGAATCACAGTGAGTCAAATCAGGGCTTTCATCTGCAAACCTATTCACACCAAGCTTTTAAAACTCCATAGCTCTATTTTTCTATATGTTAGAGTTTGATTTATTGCCTGGAAAGCTTCACTGTCCAAACATGTAGAGCAAATCAGCAAGTAAAATCGCAGCTAGGTGTATAGTGAGCATGCTCAGAAATCTGACATCATACATGCTTATCAGCCTCTTCTATCTTTATAACTAATTCCTGTTTAACGGACAAGAGGAATTTGCTGCACACTGAGCAATCAGCCACTAGCTGAACTGAAAAGCAGTGCTCTTAGGTTTGGTGACAGGAGTCTAAAGGGCCGGATTCTGCTCTTAATCCATTACACTGCAGTACAAAGGGGGAGTGACATCAGTGGACACACTCCTAATTTACACTGAGCGTGTAAGTCAGGAGTGACTCATCAGAGTCCACGGAGATTCACCAGTGTGAGTCTGTACAGTGCTCTGTGTGCGGGCTGCTCCAGACCAGGCCAGCTAGTAGAGTGTTTCCATGCGGATCCCGGGGTTTCCTCCCCCAGCCTTTGCCCTTACATCGAGCCTTGGGGAAAACCCTAGACACAGCTAAGGTCAGTTGGGTTCCTTGAAAGTCTAGAACAAGCTGTCCTTCGTTCAGAGTCCTCACCGTTCTCTTGGCTTGCTGCCTCCATCATTTTGGCCTTAGCTTGCTCATCCGGATTCCTCTTCTGTTCTTTGTAATACTCCAGCACCTCTGGAGGCAGCTTCTCACCTGGGATGCGGGGGGGCAGCAGCAGGGTGTTATGGGAATCGTAGCCCTTCAGCATCCGCAAGATCTGTGGCCAAAAAGAAGAGAAGACACAGGCATCGGACAGGCTTCCAGGAATCCACTCCCTCCTCCCCAGAGGAGAGTGCCTCAGAGAGAGCCCAGGGGCCTCGCAGATCCTCTCTTCCTTCTCTCTCCCACAAAGGCCACACGTGGCAGAGACCTCCCCTTGAACTGAACTTGGCTGGCCACATACTCCTTTGCAGCCCATTAGTGCAGCTGCCGGACGGGGCGACAGGGGAACATGAGATGCTGGCCTGCTGGGACTGGACCACAGCCTCCTCCCACAGGGGTAGATCAAAGTCAACCTGAGGCCCGCCGTGACACCATTCACCTGAAGCCCGCCCCCTTGGTGTGAGGCCTCCGACTCACTGTGAAAGGTCTCCCACCAGCTCCAAATTGCGCTGCCAGGAGGCTGGTGTCACAGGGCAGTGGAGGAGGGAAGAGCGCATTTCTCTGGAGCAGCACACGGAGATGGGAGGCGGGGGGGTTGTGGGACTAGGGAATGACTCCAACAGGGATAATCCATGGGAGTTGGGAAGCAAGCAATGAAATGCAGCTACTCCTCGATGCCAGCCTCACAGCTGCTCCCCTTTGGGTCTTCCTGCACCATCCCGCTTAGTAAAGAGTTGGAACGTCAGCAACTCTGAAGCATTCAGAGGTTTTAAGAGACAAGGGGGGTGCCGGGACTCCCTCTCTTCTCACCCTCTCCTCAGTCAGATACTGCTGGTCAAACTCCAAGGAGTAGAACTCAATGGGGAACTTGCATGGGTTCTTCACTACCACCTCTGCCTCATCTCCCACACCATACGGCAGCAGGGGCCCCAGCTCCAGCACCGAGGGCGTGAACTCCAGCCGTGGCTCCAGACCGTATCCCGAGACAAACAACAGCAGCCGGTCACTGCTCTGGGAGATGTGCACTGTGAGATGGTTGCTGTAGAACCTCTGGGAAGAGAAAGAGAAACGCGGGGGATTCCTTCCTGCCCCTTGCTCCAAAGAAACACACAGGGCCCAAGTGCACCACTGGCCTATGCAAGATCAAGGCCTCAGGGGCCAATGAAGCTGCCCATGTACTGACCTCACTGGTGAATTTGGCCCATATGTATTTGCATCCAGGCCCGGGGTGTTTCAGGACCCAGCACTAGATCTGGGCTCTTGGATAACAAAGCCAAGATGATGTTTTGGGTGATTTTGTCCTTGTCCTCGGTGACGGTGCAACAGAAAACCAGTGGGGAAATGAGCTGTACCCTTACGGAGACGCTCAAATGCCACACAGTGTGGAGAACAATTCACCTCTTCCCAAAGCAGCACTCGAGCGCAAAGTCTGGCAGCACTGCCGCAGAGGAGGGGAGACCTATCAGCCTGCATCTGCCCACCGAGGGCTCTTACACCTTCTGCAGAGACAGGCTACCAGGCTCGATGGCCCTTGGCTTTCCCCCCTTTATCTTAGGCGGCAGAGTCTCCTCTGGTGGGGAGTCCAGGAGGGCTGTGCTGTTGAAGGTGGAAAGGCTGCTCCAGGAGTGATGGGGCAGCTCTCCCAGTTATAAAAGCCATAGGAAGGGGGTCAGCAGGGTGCAGGGCCTGGGACAAAATCAGCCTCTGTGGGCCCCCTTAATATTTTTATACAGGTGATACCTGGTGTGGGGAGGGGACACTAGTGCTGGGGGGCGAGGGACAATGGAGAGTCACAGGGTTGCACCTATGCTAGAGGCGAGGGGCCCAGTGTGCTGGGGGATCCTGGAAAAGGGAAGGGTCTGGGGTGGAAGGGGCCAGCCTGGCACTGGTGTGTTCGGGTGGCACTAGGACACTGGCAGCTGGTACGGAGGCGGGCGATGCTGGGAGCCAGTGGGGCAGGGAGGAGCGGGGTGAGCTGGGGTCGCTGCTGCTGCTGTCAGATGGAGCCCAAGCCCCACGATGACGAGCAAGAAAAAGAAAACACAACACGTGCTTCCCGCCGGTGACTGCAGGCCTGACCCCTGCTGCCAGTGCCAGGCGCACTGCTAACCCCTACCCCCCAGGCACCCCTAACTCCACGCCCCCAGGCTGGCCTAGTGCACCCCACATGACACATCCACGCTGAAGCATAGCAGCCCTCAGAGCCCCGACTCGCCACAGCCAAGGGACGGCTCTGGGGATCATAGAAAAGCAGTAGGATAGCAGAACTTTGCACTCTGGCAGTGCTGTTCACCTGGAGATCTCTAAGCTCTTTATTGAAGGGAGCACAAAGGGAGAAACTGAGGCACCAGTCCTGGGTTTTCACCACCACATCACACTGCTTCCCCCTTCTTTGGTAATTACTAGACAACCTCACCTCTTCGACTGGCGCAAACTTGACCTGCACATTCAGTCGCTCCCCTGGAGCCAGGATTCCAGACGAGGGGATCATCTCAAAGATAAGGGGCTTTGCTTTGAGCTCCTGACGCAGCTTCCGCCGCAGGCTGGCTGGCAAGTGTTTATCCACCTGATCACCCAAATGCAAACCATTAGCTCAGTCCCTGAAACACTGCGACAGCCACAGCCTTTAAAGAACACAGACCAGCCACGTAGCCAGTCAGAAACAGCTGTTTCCATTAACCAATGAGAAACACAGAAGCATCTTTCCATTCAGGCTGGGGATGAGGAATGAGGGAAAGAGATGGTCAGGGAATCAGTAGAGAGACAAAGTGCTAACAGATTACAAATTCCAGACAATCAGAGCCAGCTCCAGTTTCCCAGGTTCAAACACCGTTAGCTACAGAACTTTACACTTGATGATAAAGTAGTTACAAGAAATAAACAGCATGGGGATGTAAAGCAGACTAGGGGATGCTAAGAACAGGCCTTCTCCCACCTCCTCCCCCACCTCCAGCTGAGCAATTCTTCCTCTTCTCTCCTCTCTCAAAGTCCCTTAGTGCAGGGGCCAGTGATGGCTGAGGAGAGCTGCATGAGACTTTCTTCAGAGCTCATCAGTGCTGGCCCTTGCTTCGCTGCCAGAGGTGCTGCAGACTAAAGTACCATTCCCTCTTCCCACAAGCCCCTGGGCAGCCTTGTGCTCCCTGCGTCTCTTGGCCTGAGGAGTGACGCATGGGGCTCAGGAATCAAGAACGTCCCTGTCTGCAGGACAGAGCATGAAAGGGCGCTAGGCTCTCCCATGATGATCTTAAAAAGGGAATTCCCATTTGGAGCAGGCTGGTACGCTGCAATCCTTACTCACTGAGTCACTACTGAGGTAAGTGCTACTCTATGTCATAAGGATTGTGGAACTGAGGCCGGAGGGCACCAAGGGGAGCGGCGCTAAAGGAAGGAGGCAGTGATGTCACTGGCTGGCTTCGCTTTACCTTTTTGATGGGCTCATTATTGGTGACGAACCATTCGCAAGCAACCTGCAGCTGATTGTGGAGCTGGATGGTCTCCACCTGGCACTGCCCACACTGGATGGAGGAGAACTCCAGCTTGTTGCTGGAGATGCAGAGCGAAGGCATGGTCACCTTGGCACGAAGGCTGATGTGAAACGTGGGGCCAGCCACAACCTGAACACACAACATAGCCCCTGGTGAGAACGAACTGCAGACTTGAACCGCGACAGGCTGGGGAAGCCGGGCGGAGAGAGTGACTCAAACCTGCCCCAGCAGGGGATGGAGAATGAAGGTTACGGGGCTGGAGAATACCTCCTACCTTGATAGGCAGCAGCACTTCCAAATCTCCCAAGGGCAAGTTGGCACTTCGTGGATCAAACCGTACTTCGAACGTTTCTGTCTCACAGTAGGGCAGGTTCTTCACGCGGTCCAGTTCTATGCTGAACCCTTGAACAACACACAACCAAACCACTTAGAACCGAAGGACTGCAGGAAGTATGATGCCTGTGAGTTGCAGTGTAACTACGCCTTGTTGTCACAATACAGCCTTCAGTGAAGTGACAAGCACACTTTGCTTTTCAGCATCCCAAGTGTTTGGTACAAGTTACTGCAGCTGCTGAAATCCCACTGATTCTGACTCTTCTGCAGAGAGTCCCAATCAGCAGCTCCCTACCAGACACCACAGAGGTGGCTTTAAGGACCTTTCTCCCGGCACAGTCACTGCTTTCTAACAGGACTTGGCTAAGAATTGGGTTATCCCGTAATTTTAAAGCAAAACATTGAAAACAAACACTCAGACTTTTCATTAGCGTTCTAAAAGGGGATGATTATTTATTGTTGGTAGCAACGGAGCAGCGAGAGCCCCTAATGACAGATCGGAACCTCATTGCGCCAGGCGCTGTACATACACAGGACAAAGTAATCAGAGACACGTATGTGGGTCTGAAACCCAAGTTTAAAAATAACATAAGTGCTGTGCTCAAGTCTGCCAGGAACAAGATGTGTCTGCGTGCTCCCATGCTGCAAACCTGCATTCCAGCTATAGATAGACGGAGACTAGGCCACAGGCCAAGCCGCAAGGGGAGGAAAGAAGGTGCTGACTGCAGCAGCATCTAATTCCCTAATGACTGACCCTGGAGAAACACTGACACCGATCTTAAAGGATCACTCTGGGCCCCATCCTGCGCCCATTAAAGTAAAGCTTCCACTGATCACTTAGGGAAGCAGGAACAGACTTGATATATTCTGTTCTTGATTCTCTCTTGCACTGAGAGCCCTGAGGGTGGGCTTAGGGAGCTGATCTTACTGGTCCCCTATGGGACCATCAGCCAGCTGAGAATCAAAGGAGCACAGACACGCTCCAACTTTTCCCCATCAACAGAGTGTGTGGATGGGGCATTGGCTCGGAGTTGGTACGCTGTTTTCCATCACCTGAGAGCTGCCCTGCAGCGGAAGTGGAGGGGAGGGGATCCTGGCTCTCTGCCCCTCCAGCTGAAGTAAGAGTTGGCAAAAGGCAGCTGGCAGAGCAGCAGCTGTGGTGAGCGAAACAGCAAGACCTAATGGGAAGAGGTGGGATTTCCCATAGTTCATAGAATAGGGGTAGGCAACCTATGGCATGGGTGCCAAAGGCGGCACACGAGCTGATTTTCAGTGGCACTCACACTGCTTGAGTCCTGGCCACCGGTCTGGGGGCTCTGCATTTTAATTTAATTTTAAATGAAGCTTCTAAAATGTTTTTAAAAACTTTATTTACTTTACATACAACAATAGTTCAGTTCTATATTATAGACATAGAAAGAGACCTTCTAAAAACATTAAAATGTATTACTGGCATGCAAAACCTTAAATTAGAGTGAATAAATAAAGACTCGGCACCCCACTTCTGAAAGGTTGCCGACCCTTGACATAGAATCATAGAATGTCAGGATTTGAAGGGACCTCAGGAGGTATCTAATCCAACTCCCTGCTCAAAGCATGACCAACCCCAACTAAATCATCCCAGCCAGGGCTTTGTCAAGCCTGACCTTAAAAACCTCTAAGAAAGGAGATTCCACCACTTCCCTAGATAACCCATGCCAATGCTTCACCACCGTCCTAGTGAAAACGTTTTTCCTAATATCCAACCTAGACCTCCCCACTGCAACTTGAGACCATTACTCCTTGTTCTGTCATCTGCTACCACTGAGAACAGTCTAGATCCATCCTCTTTGGAACCCCCTTTCAGCTAGTAAAGCAACTATTAAATCCCCCTTCATTCTTGTCTTCTGCAGACTGAACAATCCCAGTTTCCTCAGCCTCTCCTCATAAGTCATGTGCTCTAGGCCCCTAATCATTTTTGTTGCCTTTCTCTGGACTCTTTCCAATTTTTCCACATCCTTCTTGTAGAGCGGGCTCCAAAACTGGACACAGTACTCCAGATGAGGCCTTACCAATGTTGAATAGAGGGGAACAATCACGTCCCTCAATCTGCTTGCAATGCCCCTACTTATACAGCCCAAAATGCTGTTAGCCTTCTTGGCAAGAAGGGCACACTGTTGACTCATATCCAGCTTCTCGTCCACTGTAACCCCTAGGTCCTTTTCTGCAGAACTGCTGTCTCTGCACATTCAACAGATTTTGAACTATTGCACCAGACTGAGATGGTTCATTCCAACCTCTGATTCCTGCTCCCATTTAAAGCTCATATCAGCATCTCATCCCCATTACCTGTATCATGCAGGGCCCGTCTGCTTGCATGGAAGGATACAGGGAACTGGCTGGTGTTGGTGATTTTGACAATGTGAGTTCGGATGTTACCAAGAATGATGTAGCCAAAGTCCAAGATGTACTCAGGCAGCTGAGCTCTGGAAGAGTTAATGAGAGCTCAGTTTTAATCATGACCTGTGCTCAGCTGGGCTGCATTTTCAAAGAGAGGAGCAAATCCCATGGTTATATCACCATTCACTGCTTTGAAAATTCAGCCCTAGGCCTCAGTTCCCAATGATGTGTCATTAACAGCTTATCTGCATGGGCAGCAGTGCATGAGTTCTAAAGTACACCAATGGTTGCATGTTAACTGGCCCACGTAGAGCCCGCTGGCGTGAACTAAAAGTTCCCTAAGGTATGTTAATATAATGCTGGGTCAGCCAAAATTGATTCAATACATTTCAGTGAAGTTTCTCTGCACTGTAACCACGTTTCACCCATGCCAATGCCCTTAGAATGCAGCACTCAGCCCCTATAGATAGGAGGTGAGGCTCTTCCAAAGCAGGCCCATTCCTCATTGGTGCTAGGCCACAATTCAGGAAGGCATTAGTATTCTGGAGAGCACTTAAGCATACCAGTAACCCTACCCACATGCTTAGGTGTAGGTGAAGTCAATGGGACAGAAGCACAAGCATGTTCCTGAGTCAAGGTGTAGCTGAACAGGGGAGATGTCTTCGTCTCATTCAAGGAAGGTAATGAGAAGACTTGTTGGCCTGTGTACCTTTGTGATCCCACCAGTAGCCAAACTCCTTGGGCTAAGTCTTGTCCAGTTGATATCTGTGTAATTCCCAGTTCCTATACTCAGGAGTGAAATATTTTCCTGCTGTTATGCCCCGTCTGGTCAGCTTGTCAGATGAAGCCTTCTGCTCCATGGCCCATCAGCAGCAATGGTTATTACCCAGTCTGAACTGGTTTGATGGTCTGGCTGTTGCCAGTAATGATGCATTAAGCTGGCAAATGGCAATCTGACTTTAATAAACTTGACCGACCCCGCTGGGCTGAGAGCTGGAGACAAAACCAGCCCAGTAACACCAGGAAGACATTTGTAATCAACAATGGACTTGTCAGATCTTTTGCAAGGAATGCTCCACGTGCCAACCAGCGAGCTGCGGAGGGACCCCCAGTCCTGAACTCCAAACTCTGGCACTGTGAGGTGCTGAGTACCCGCAGGTTCCAGCAATGTCAGTGGGAGTGGAGGACACTCAGCAGCTTGCAGGAGGTATTCAACATCCCACAGGAACAGGCCCTTGCTGAGGTGCAGCTCTTGCCACATGGTCCTGTAGATGTGGCGTGGGCACCTTGCACAGGCCAATAGGCAACAGGCCATCACTAACTTGACTAGTTTCCGGCGAGCTCGCTGGCTGAGGGTGGAGTCCTCCGTGGGATCAGAGACAATGGCTTTCTGCTGCTCCAGGGCATGTTCTCGTATGAGCAGCCGTTCCACTTCCATCTGCAGCCAAGTGTCAAACTGGGGAAAGCAAAGAGAGTAGCTGGTCAGCTGAAGCCCTCTAGAAAGCACAAGCTCTCCCCGGAAGGCAGGCCCCCATTCTCCTTGTGTGCAACCTCTGATGGGGTTGGTGGTGTCATCCCTTCCGCAAGGCAAACACCTCTGTCTCGCTGCTGAATCTAGAGGCAGCTCTCCATCATTCTCCCCACAGGTGTGACAGTGCAGTGCAGTGGTGTAGATACTTTGTACGTCGATGGAAGGGTTTTTCTGTCTATGGAGGTAATCCCCCTCCTTGAGCAGCAGCAGGTCCATTGACGGAGAAACTCTACCATTGACCTAGCCATGTCTACAAGAGGGTTAGGTCAGCTAAACTATGGTGCTTGAGGGGGTGAATTCCCCCTCCCCTCCGAGTGACGCAGTGAGGCTGATCTAATTTGTAAGTGCTGATCTGGCTGTAGTCTACAGCAGGCCACTTTGCCTGGAGACAGCTTAAGAGATCACTCTGGTAAATGACCTGGTTTCCTGGTTGGCTAGTCACAACTGAAAACTGAGTAGCCAGGCAAATATACAGGCCAATTACCAGACAAGCCAGGAAACTTTCAATATCCCAAGTATCTGTCTGTCCCCAGTGGAGGACTGGAATGCACTAAATGGTCACTATTAAAGATAAATGCAACAGGTCCCTACAAGGGAGGACCACAATCACTGATACGGGCTGGACGGTAGTAAATCTGCTGGTTGAACACCTGTCTAACACAGCTAATTGTGGAGTACAGATTTAAGGTGTGATATGATACAGTGTAATGCAATTTTATGTAGATTTTTGGGAACTATTTTAAATGCTCTTTGCCATCAGCAGAATATGGACTGCAATACCTTGAAAACACAAAGATCTTGGAACCAATCAAGAATTCAATCGAATATCATTACAGAGACCTGAGGGAATCAACTGAGCTACCGATGAGTGGGTATTTGTTAGGATACATCTACAATACCCACCGGATTGACGGGTAGTGATCGATCTGTTGGGGATCAATTTATCGCGTCTAGGGTAGATGTGATAAATCGATCCCTGAGTGCGCTCTCCGTCGACTCCTATATTCCACCTCTGTGAGAGGGAGAAGCGGGGGGCTATAGAAACAGGGAGCAGGGGGAGTTGGATGGGTTGGGAGTTCTGGGGGGGGCCTTTCAGGGAGTGGGGGGGGGAGGGCCGGGGGGGCAGGCCGGGGAGTTGGATGGGTCGGGAGTTCTGGGGGTCCTGTCATGGGGCAGGGAGCAGTTGGATAGGCGTGGGAGTCCCAGAAGTCTGTCTGGGGGCGGGGGTGTGGATAAGGGTCAGGGCAGTCAGGAGACAGATGGGGGTAGAGTCCTAGGGAGGCAGGTACAGTGGGGGGGTCTCAGGAGTGGGCAGTCGGGGACAAGGAGCAGGGAGATTGGATAGAGGGTGGGGTCCTGGGGGGCAGTTGGGGCAGGGTCCCAGGAGGGGGCAGTGAGGGGACAAGGGAGCAGGGGGGTTGGGGATTCTGAGGGAGGCAGTCAGGGGGCAGGAAGTGGGATGGAGTGGATGGGGGCGAGGCTAAGGCGGGGCTCCCTGGGTGCACACCTAATGAAATGTGCTGCGCACGCCTATGGATCAGCCCGTGTATTCTTGAGATCTAATACAACTAGTGGAGTTCCAAACTGCGGGCACGTTCCCCGAGGCAGGTGACCGTGGTGGTGGATAACCTGCCAGGGATGCAGCTGCAGTGACACAACCTGGATACCGGGTCAGTCACCCCGTGGAGGTGGGGGAATCAGTCGGAACAGGCCAAAGTAAGGGTGGCTGTAGAGGGGTGTGGCCAGGGCAGCAGGAAGCACTTGAAGGAAACAGCAGCCTCTCTTACCATGGTTCCAGACTGCTCCACGGATGGCTCTGCAGCCATTGAATCTGGGTGGCCAAGGGCCTCATCCCTCCGAGTCTCTCCTTCCATTCTTTGTTTTGCCTCCTCGAGGATATTCTCGTACTTTTCATTTCCTGTAGGAGGAACCAATGGGTGGTCAGGAAAGAAACACAGGTTATAGCCAGATCCTACCCAAGTTACACCCAGGAAACCCCACTGAACTCTACCACGGCCCCCCACCTCTCTGACCCACTGAGGAAAATGCAGGGACAGTGCATACTTCCTTCCCTACAGGTTAGCTCTCTCCTTGTGCAGCTCTGCCATCAGTTCTGTTCTCTCCCAATTTGGTCCAGTGCTTATCATCTCTGCTCAACCTCTGACTTTCTTCTCAAAGCTCCTCCCCTGCTTCTGTCCTCCTCCCCGCTTCCCAGCTAGGAACTTGCTGGTTCCTTCGTAATCAAAATAGATACAACTGGCAAGAGCTCCTCCCCTGTCTTCTCCATCCCCTTCCCCCTCCCCATTTTCCCCCGTCTGACTCTTCTTATCCCTGGTTCACCTGACATGGCTGCTACCTGTGCGGATTCCCCCTAGATCTACCTCTCGGGCTCCACATGTCTGCACAGCGGTCACTGCCTCTCAGCCTCGCTGTGCTGCTTCCAACTCAAGCTAAGCATGACCCAGAGTGAGCTCTGCATCCTTCCTCACAGGCTCACTCCCTTCCTCCCTTGTCCTCCCTGTCCCTGAAGCAAATAACCTCAGTATCGGCTGTGAGTCCTCTCTTCCCCCTACAAACCCCATTCAGGTTATTCCTAAATCCTGTCGGCTTTTCCTCTCCAGCATCGATCAGACCCGTCCTTCCCTCTGCAGCCCTGGGGCTAAAGCTCTTCTTCATGGCTTGGGGGCTTCTCCCGCCTCAACTACCCCCAGTCTCCTCCTCTCTGGCCCCCCACTTCCCTCTCCTTCAGCACATCCCAAATGCTGCTGTGAAAAAAACCCTCCCCTCACACACCATGCAGAGCACGCGTCTCCCTCTCTGAATCCCTCCATTGGTCCCACTCTTCCTCCTCAATACAAGTGTCTCATTCTCACTGAGCTGTACCCCTCCCTGCCCTTGTTCCCTCCTACTCCACAACTTCTTGCCCATCTGGACCCACTCTGGGCCTCTGGCTCTCTCAATGGTACAGTCTCTGGGGCAGAACCCACATCCTCTCCTGCATTTGCTGCCAAGTCATTGCTCAGTAAATACCACATGCCAAGAGCAGCGGTTGAAAGGTTCAAGATTTCGTCAACAATCCCCTGAGCCAACAGAGTGGGGACAAACCACCTGATTAGTGCTAAGACTGAGTTTGACAAGTTTCTCTGTGGAGTTGCCTGCCATAGCAGGGAGTGGACTCCATGACCCAGGAGGTCCATGACAGTCCTATGGTTCCCAGAACCTACATGTTCTTTGGAAGGACGTGTGATGGTGCCGTAAGAAGTACTGGAGAGAGACTTCAGCGAATGTCGGGAACTGAGCAGAAAAGAGAGTAGTGGGCAGGGTCACCCTACCTTTGATGTTTCTGGGCAGATCCAGGCAGATCCTGGGGAAAGTTCCCTCTCCTTTCAAGGTGATGCTCTCTGGTTCCAGGTGGGCCACCTGTATCTGGAAGGTCTGTTGGAAGATCTCAGGCACGCCAGGCAGGTAATAGACCTTCAGCACCTGTTCTTTTTCTGATTCAATGTAACCCTGCAGCAGGTGGGAGACAGGCCATGGTACCAGGCATGATACACTGAACACATGGGAACGCTGCCAACGACTGGGATGGGGGCAAGAGGTGAAGAAGGGAGGGCATCGAGCTGAAGCAAACAGAACAAGTGAAGGTGCTCTCACTGGATTCAAACGACGTATTGTAGCTTCCATACACCCCAACGCATCAAGCCTCTGTGTCAGAATACACCAGGAGGCCCTACCCTGTCAGACCATTCCTGATGCACGACCGGATGTGCCCTGGGTGCCTTCAGGCATGTTACAGGGCACTGCAGAGCAGGCTGCATGTCCTGTAGGATTGCTGGCTGATTCGGCCCCAATTGAGGCCGACAGGGGACAGAGAATGCCCAACCAGCTCCCTAGCCCCACTTTTACCCAGCTTGCACCCAAGAGGGTAATAGCAAATAGGGATCAGGCACTGTGCCCCCACCCCCATCACACAGGGCTGTGAGTGGAGCGGGGAGAGGCTGCCTGTGCCCTTCACACTTGGTCAGCCAAGCAGGCCCACAGTGAGGTGCTAGGGAAAATCCAGTCTTTCTGCTGGCAAAGGGGAAGCGTTTCCATCCACCTGCCTGGAATTCCAGGTGTGGCAAACCACTGCAGTAGCTGGGCACATCCAGCAGGCTGCTGGGCTGGAGTTGTGCAGGGCGCATTTCAACCCAGCAACCTACTGGAGAACTCAGCCTGTACAGCCACCGGAAGGGGGGCTGAGTGGCTGAGCTGCTAGCTTGGGCTGGGGGGACCCAGGTTCAATTCCTTTCTCTGCTGCCGACTTCCTGGGTGACCTTGTGCAAGTCAGTGAAGGTTTGTCCTCCCAGCAGCTGGAAGTGCAATTCCCACTTCAGGGAGATGCCCGTAGATAGCCGTGTGGCCCTGGCGGCCCAGGCTCACCACCCAAGGATGTAGCCAGAGGGTTGGGAAGTGTTGTACATGGGTGGTGAGCCCATGCTGCTGCAGCTGCGCTGTTATTTTTAGGCACTAGTGCTTGAATGTCTGCCCACCTCCCTTAGCCTCTCTGTGCGGCAGTTCCCCATCTGTCAAAAAACGGGGCCTCTCAAGGGCGCTGTGAGAATAATGACGTGACAAAGATGGGGAGGTGCTCAGATACGATCGATAAATACAGCCGACGAGGCGCGGCATCACCTAGAACCTCCTGTCCCTGCCGCTCCGCCAGTTCACTTCCAGGGCCTGACTGTCACTAACTAGAGGCCCATTTGCACAACTGTGACGGAATGGGAATGTTCTTAATGTTTCCTCTGGATAGTGTGTGAGTGCCTCAGTTTCTCCTCTGCATTTCTGGAGTGTCTATGTGGAGGGATAAGGGTGTGTTATTGGTGCAGAGCAGAGAACCAGTGTAAGTAAGTAGCCGATGCCCTGTCTCAGGCCTGGCCCTTCCTCCTCTGCAAGGTGTTAGCTGAAAGTGTTGCATAACAAAGAGGTCAGGTGGCCTCCTGGCCCAGGAAGGAGACAAAGGAAAAGCAGAGAAGGGGCTGGATCTGGCTGGGAACAGGCGGTGAGCTTGAGACCGGCTGTCTGGCTCACTGCCATGCAAAATGGACCCAGCGGAGGGGTCACGTTCGCTATATCTACAAGCTCTGTTTTAGATCATGTTCCTGTCGACTAGTAAACCTCTGTTTTACTGGCTGGCTGAGAATCATGTCTGTGGAGTTGGGGTGCAGGACCCACTGGCTTCCCCAGTACCCCTCCTGGGCGGGCTCCCTGTGGGAAGCGCACAGAGGGGCAGAAGATGCCGAATGCTCCGAGGTCAGCTCCAGGAAGCTGGAAGCTGTAAGCCGTGAAGCTCCTAGCCCTGGAGACAGGCTGTTCACAGAGAAGCAGCTTCCCCGCAAAGTCCTGACTGGCTTCGTAGGGAGCAGTTCCAGAGCATCGCCCTGGGGACTCTGTGACAACAATTACCACTGCCTGCACACTTACAGCACATGTGTGAGTAAACCAGGGATGATGCCAGGGCACTTGGCTATTAAGGGATGGCTGGCAAGGACTCTGGCCTCACTTTAGGAACACCAGGGCCGGAAGGTGTGGGGAGGTTTTGCTTGAGTTGGCTCAGAAGGGGAAAAAGACTGTGACACCCATAGCACAGAGTGATGTCTTTGGCCTCTGTAATGGCAAAGGGCAGAGTGAAGGTCACTGATCTGCACTACCCCCTAGCAGCAGACATCACGTGATCCACTCCTCCCAATAGCACTGAAGGGGAAGGCCCACGAGAGGCAGAAATGAGAAAGGACACATCGGCTCTGGGGTAGGCCATTCAATGGACTCAGGGAGTAGAAACAGGGGCAACTCTAGAGAAATGTGCTGGGATATGTGGAGAGAGAGGCTGAAGTGCTTAGGAAAGTGTTAAGTGCCTGAAGGGATGCTGGTGTCTCTCCAGTAGACTGCATGGTGTGCTTTGTTATTATTTGTATTACAGTAGGGCCTATGGTAATACAAGTAATTGAGATCACAACTCAATGGTGCATGTGCTATATATACAGAATGAGAGACAATCCTGCCCCAAAGAGCTTATAGTCCAGACAGACACAGCAGACAATGGGTGGAAGGGAAAACTGAGGCACAGAAAGGAGAAGTGACTTGCCAGGGTCACATAGTAGGTCAGTGGCAGAGCCAAGCGCAGAACCCAGATCTCCTGAGTCCCAGCCAGTGCCCCATCCCTATAACACACTGCATCTCTGAATGCATGCTTTTTAGACAGCCAAGTGTCATTTGGGGGCAGGAAGTAGCATTATTCGAGACATGGGCTAAGGCTTAGATTTGTGAAAATATACAAGTGTTGTTGTATTTAGTGTTGCTACAGGTAACTCAATTAGGAGCCTAAATTTCATTTTCAAAAGGAATTTAGGCACTTAGGAGCCAAAACCCCATTGAATTTAACACCTACATGGGTAAATCACTTTGAAAATGAAACTCAGCAATGCCTGAATACCTTTAAAAATCTGAACCCAAATGACAGAACAGCAGCTGGTGTATAGAAGTTACCTAGACATTTACTTAAACTAAATGGTGGTGAAGGGAAGAATACAAGAGTGTCCACTTCAGAGACCAAAGGAATTTTCTTACCAGCAAAATACAGGAGCCAGTGGGGAAAAGGGAGGAGCAAATGGCAACGAAAAGCTAATTGTGTTTTGTTCTGGAGCACACCCATATTGGATGCAAACACCCTAGGCATGTATGTAATTCTAAATGCAGAGGCCCCTGAGCTGCAGGATCATGAAGCTGGACTGGAAAGGAGGCGGCTCTATCAGCAGGGATAGCAAAGAGAGCTCTTCCCTCACGAATTCCAGTCCCTCTGGAGGGAATGTGGGGGTCCCTGGGAGAGCAGGGTGATGGAGGAGAGCCAGGGTGCACTCTGGCATGGGCACTTAGTCCTTCCTTAACTCGCTCCGACGTGCTGCAGCGATCACGGATCGGCAGTAGCAAGTGGTCATTATGTAGTGAGTGCTGACAAGGCAGCGCCTCGGAGAGGAATGACAACACGAGTCCTGCAGAAGAGCAGTTCAGAGAAGAGTCTGGCTTCCACAGGTCGCTCTGGGGAGAGCTGTCCAGCCACAGGACTGGCAGGTGCTGTAGCCTTTAGAACTCATGTGGGGCCAACACTTTGAGAAACCCAGGGGATGCCCTTAATGTGGGGAGACCCCCTTTTTGCTGCTGACCCAGCCTGCCTTACCCCAGCACCAATGGCCGGCTTTCCTTGGCTCCCCGTGCGCGGATAACCCTGGTGGGGGGCAGGGAGTTTATATAGCAGGGGCAAGGTTGCTCTGAGCAGCAGAAAACTTCTGCAGGGTTGACTGACAGCCTTCTAGGCAGAGTGGCCATTCCCTGGCTCTGGTAGCCCCAGACCTGGAGCCCCCTCAGGCAGGGTCCGTCAGACAAAGGTACTGGCACCCGTGCAATAGGGAAGGTGCTGCTGGGTAACTCCTTTCTCCTCCTCTGTCCCATTCCAGTGAATTTCCCCTGATTTGCTCCCCACCGTGCTGTGTTGGGGGGGCAGAGTCTTTGTTCAGCAGAGCAATCAGCCAGCACGCTCACTGGGCGCAGAGCTGTGGAAATCCCTGGGGAACACGAGCACAGCACGTAGAGACCTGGTCCTCGGCTGTCTCAGCAGAGGGGCAGCAGCTGTTACAAAGCGCTTGGCCCTGCT
Source organism: Dermatemys mawii (assembly GCA_007922305.1). Classification (NCBI taxonomy): domain Eukaryota; kingdom Metazoa; phylum Chordata; order Testudines; family Dermatemydidae; genus Dermatemys; species Dermatemys mawii. The sequence continues at coordinate 2,245,820 of ML677343.1, read as the reverse complement.
TGCTGTACCGCAGGCAGGAGAGCAGAGAAGCTGCAGCAGAGGGCATCAGAGACTCATCCCTGGGAGGATACCAGGCTTCAGGAAGGTTATGGGGAAATATTAGAGCCATTTGGCTTCCTCTCCTTGGGAAAGAGGAGACTCGACAGGAACAATAAACCTGAGAGGTCCCTTAGTCACACTGCGGAGGGGGACAGAGAGGGGACATCACTGCAACATGGGGACGCGGGCTGTGGCTTTCCCAGACCTATACAGAGGCAGTGAGATGCGGTCTAAGAGACAAGCGCTTTACCAGGGCTTCTCCTTGCATGTGGGGCTGAGTAATCTGCTTACTGGCATGGACTGGTTCCCCCCCTGCACCAACTCCCCCAGCCCCATCTAGCCTCATACTTTAATGGTTAATAATTGTATTGGTTGCCAACGGATACTAATGCGGTGAGCTGGAGGAACAGGGGTCTAGTCTAGTCTTGTCTCGTTATTGCTAAGGAAAAGAAAAGGTCAGTTAGCCCTATGGGCTACGCCCCCTAACATCATGTTGCCCAGAGCACAGACTGCTCCGCTGGGGGCGCATTGCAGAGTCATGGGCACAGGGGAAGGCCTTCCAGCCCCGGCCCAGCCCAGCCAGCTGCACATAGGCCATCAGGACCTCCGGCAGTACTTTGAGCTAAGGGGAACAAACATCCGCTGCAGGCAAAGCCCAGGAAAACAGAGAACACAAGCGAGTGCAGAGGCACGCAGGTTTGTGTCTGCTGAGAAAGTAGGAGTGTGACAGAAAGAGAAACTGAGCAACAGACACGCTGGGCTTTCCTTATGCCTGAGACCTTCTCTGAGCCCAGAAAAACAGCCAGGCCTGTTCCTACACTCAATGTGCCAGTACAAGGACACTCCTGAGCACTTGAAAGAGACACACCAGCACGGCCGGTGCTGAAGGAGTGGGTGGATAAGCTGGCATCTGATTGGGCAGGTGGGGAAGGAGTAAATCTTACCGGGTTACAAACCAGGCTCTGAGATTGGCTGGGCTGGGCTGAGCAATGTGACCCAGGTGCTGCTGGGAAGACAAAAGAATCTGTGCAATCCAGTTCCATCGTCAGCACAAACCCAAAGCTCCCAGCAGCCAGGGCTCAAAGCGTGGCCAAAGCAGGCAGCTGGTCATTTGATGGGGGAGCCTCCTGCCACTCGGAGTATATTAAGGGAGTATATTAAGGAGCACGTCCATTTGACCTTCACTAGCTCCCAGCATCTCCCCTGCTGGATTCACTATCTCCTAGCCTCTGGCAACACAGCTAGACAATTGCCCTTGCTGTGCCAAGGACGAGGCTTCCCTTAGGAATGGCGATCGCCCAGTCGCCAGCACTGCTGGGGCCTCTGCCGGGCAGTGCCAGGATTTAAATCTAGTCCCTCACGGATCCATCCAGCTGTCCCAGGTACTCACCGTGGCAGGCAGGATCAGTGGCACTCCTGGCAGAGGGTTGTCAGCGGAGGCCTGGCTCGTGTTCAGTACCATGTACCGAAATCCAACCTTCCCACTATTGAACAGTGTGATTTCAGCTTCACTGACTTGGTCAAATAGCTGAGGGGAAGAGATAGGAACAGGAGTGTCAATACCAAGGCTTTTTTTCAGTTTCGCTTCCCACATACTCATAACACACAGACAAGGGGATGTTCAATGAAAGCAAGAGACAGGAAATTCAACACCGGCCCAAAGGAAACCATTTTCCAAACAGTGCGCAACTAGGCTGTGGAACTCATCACCCCAACATGTCGCTGTGGTCACGACCTCAGCAGGAATCCAGAACGGGCTGGGTATTCTGTAAGAACAAGCAGACTCAGGAGAGAAAGGATTTAAATAGCTAACAGGAACCAAGGAGAAGTTTTGGAGGGGATGTAAATCCTCCTGGCTTCAGGGCATAAACCAGGAGATATTTCCTGTGGGAAGTTTGTCCCATAACTACCTGCTCCAGGGTCCTGCACCTTCCTCTGGGGCCTCTGAGCCAACGTCAGAGAGAGGACAATGGATTGGGCGGCCCTGGGGTCTAATCTAGCCTGGCAATTCCAATCTGGTCAGCAGGAGAAGCTATGGATTAGTACAGAAATACCTGGGAGATCTCCCTCAGCTCCAGCTAGCACAAACATTTCCTATTCCTTCTGCTGTTTTCCAAAGGGGCCTCTTGGGAAAGATAAGCTAGCGGAGATGAGATCTGTTATTGGACCAAATTGTGTGGAAAGCTTGTCCCTTCCACCAACAGCAGTGAATCCAATAAAAGATTGACTCACCCACCTTTCTCTCTCTCATAACCTGAGACCAATAGGGCTACAACACTTCAGACAATTTCTTTTGGAAGACAGTCGTGTACTCCCTGGGTCAAACCAATCCCTGGGGTAACTCCCCTGAAGTCAAAGGAGATAGACCAGAGCAGACTTGGCTCATTCCAGTGATAGCATAATTCAACGTATGTGAGGTTAGTTGACATTATTATTTTAATAATGAAGGAACGCATCATTCAGCCTCAGGGGAAGCATTCTGTTTAATGCGGTAAATCTTCAATTCTGTCCAACACTGCTTGGGTGAGGCTGAAAGATGTATACAGAAAAAGGCTCCTATGGCCAACTATTTTTGGAACCTGCAGTGGTAGGAAAAGGAATACAAAGGGCGCATTAATATCTAAAGAGATTTGATAATAATCTCTTTGGTCTTTTTCAGTTGGTTTAAGTGAAGCATTGGTTCTTTGAGTTGATTCTGATATCTGAGTCTCACACCATTTGGTCTACCGTTACTGAGTTAAATACACTATTAATGGTGAAAAGGCAACACAGAAAACTGAATGGCTGTGTAGTGGGATGGTCACCCCGCTCTGGCTTTAAAGGGGTTAAATCAGCCCTGGAGAGGGCTGTGGCTGGGGAAAGCGGCTGAGGGTGTGGCTGGCCACAGCTGTGGCCAGCTCAAACAAGGCCCAGCTGGCCCATATAAAAGGGCTGAGAGTCAGGAGCTGGGACACACTCTTCCTCCAACTTTAGAGGGAGAAGGACCTGGCTGCCTGAAGGCTGAGGTTGCCAGCCACCGAGCAGGACTGGGGAAAGGCGAGAGGAGCTGGGGAGCTCCCACCTGGCAACTGCCAGGGGGACCAGATGTCCCAATTTTATAGGGACAATGCTGATTTTTGAGTCTTTTTCTTATATAGGCTCCTATTAACCCCCACTCCCGTCCCGATTTTTCACACTTACTGTCTGGTCACCCTAGCAACTCCCCAGGCTGCAGGCCTGATAGCAAGGCCTACGAGTTGGCATTGGGGCTGCAGAGAAGCAACCCGGGGTTAGGCAAAAGCAGCAGGTCCCCAACCCTCCCTTGCCTATGACATGTGGCTTTTACACTGCAGTCTGTCCCAGGGAACAGAGACTCAGTGCTGACTGGTAGTAGCCATAGACTGAGGCAAATGGCAGGGATAGAGAGTTGGGGGTTCCCTAGGGAAGGGAGACCCAGAGTGTGGGGGCATTGCCAGGGGGCAGCACTCCAGGTAAAAGGGCACCAGAGTCCGGGAAGGACACGGTGGCCAGTGACAGGCGAGGCACTGGCCTGCAGAGGGCGCTCCGGAGCTGGAGAGCTAATTCCCTGGACAGCCACATGTCACTTATTACTAAGTGCTCTCCTACAGTACAGACTCTGAAGGCATATCATGTCTCCACTCTCCTCCTCTGTCTCTTTCTCTACATGGTCAAGGGGGCTGGTCCCTAAGTAACAGAAACCCTCTGATTTCCCATAGCTCCCTGTCACGGAGGCTGCCATGTTTTCTAATGAACAGCTCCCTCCATGCAGGGTGAATCTGAAAACTAACACAGATCCTTTAAGGGTTTATTTTTCCTTCATTAATGTGCAGGTTCATTAAAATGCCCCTACAACACAGAGTACATTTGTGCTGCTTCCTACTTTACAGCAGAGGACTATCATGCACAGGACTGATCCCTTCACTAGTGTGGCTGGAGTTAATTGATAGAATTATTTTTCCAACAAGCAAAAGCAATTTTACTTCCACGGCTTCCCTGCTACTAAGCCCAAGAACAGCAGATTTCAGGATGGACAAACATGGAAGAGGTTATGCTGCCCACAAGAAAGAGACGGTTGGGATACAGATGTATATTATGCAGAGGAGGTTCTGCTGACAGAGAGAGAGGTGCTGTGAGGGGCCGTATAATGGTATCCAGAGGTAGGGGCACCCTGTCAGAAGGGGACACATGATAGCACGGGATGATGGCACATCTGGCCAGTTGAATGTGAGTGGGTGGCTCTGAAACTCTGCCCTCTCCGGTGTTTTACCTGCAGCCCATAGTCAATCTCCTTTATGTCAAAGGCGTAACTGATGAGTGAAGCCTCTCCATGCAGCATGATTTCATAGGTAGGGCCTCCCTCAACTTCGCACAGCGCCTTGGCCTGGGCAGTGATGTAGGCGTGGCCATAAAAGGTGAATGAGACCTGCTGACTCTCGTTGGGTTGCAGCATTCCATAGAGGGGCAAGATGTCAAACACCTGGGGGGGAGAGAGGGAGGAAGAGGGCGGAGCAAGGCAGACATGACACAGTTAAACATTTCAAAGAGCAGAAATCTGAAGTTGCTAACCACTGAAGAGCTTCATCCTTTCATATTCCTTCCCATTCTACTCTGCATAGCAGTTGTTTGGAGCAAGGCACAGACGATACTGGATCCTCCAGTGGGGCTGGCACAAATGGAATATTTCTAATCTCCGGTTTACAACCTCCCTTGTCTAAACTGAAGGGGCATAGGAGATACGTAGTCTCCATGGTCACTAAGGCAGCATTAGTGCACTCTTGGAGACCTATGGGTGGTAGGAGGTCCTCTCAGGCGAGGTTCCTCTTCCTTGGAATTCCCAACCCTTGAAGGGACTTCAGATAGAGTGAGAGTCAGCAGAACCCAATGCGAGACACAGAGACTCAGTTCAGCTTACTCCTAACGCTCTTGATTTTGTTCCTGTGTTGTGTGCTATTCTCCATTACAGTGCTAAGGCAATAGCCACTGCCAGAATTGTTATTATTAACCAACTAATTAATGAAGGGATGAGTACTGAAGTATTTACACTCTATCCAGACAAAACTTTTATTGAAGTCAGTGAAAGTGAAGCCCACGGGAGTTTTCCCTCAGAAAGGTGTTACTGCTCTTCAGAAGACAGGTTCTAAATGATACATAGATTTTAAGATCCATGAGACAGAGGCCTGGTCTACACTGGGGGAGGGGGATCAATCTAAGTTACTCAACTTCAGCTATGTGAAGTTGATGTACTTAGATCTACTTACCACAGTGTCTTCACTGGGGTAAGCTGACAGCTGATGCTCCCCTGTCGACTCCACCTGCGCCTCTCGCTCCGGTGGAGTACTGGAGTTGACGGGAGAGCGCTCAGTGGTCGATTTATCGTATCTAGTCTAGATGCGATAAATCAACCCTTGCTGGATGGATCGCTGCCCGTCGATCCAGCAGGTAATGTAGACAAGCCCTTAGAACCAGTTAACACAGGTTGCAATGATGGCAGCATTGTACAGCGTGTGGTATAGGACAGTTTGTGGGGCTGCTACAGTCTGCGTGTGTCCCTGGAAATGATCCTTAGAAGTGAGGCAAGAGACAAGAGAGTGAGAGAAGAGTGTTAAATCCAGTAAATCTCCTGCTTACTTCTTCCACCCCTGTTGCAAGAAGGTCTTCTGACTCCACAAACCACAGTGATTCCTTGAGCTCCGCCGGGCTCTGAGTCGGAGAAATGCCTTCCACCTCATCAGCACCCACCAGTAGCATCTAGAAAACAAGCACCACAAGCTAGAGCAGTGGTTCTCAACCAGGTGTGTGTGTCCCCAGAGCTCTTCCGAGGGTACATCAACTCCTCTAGAGATTGGTCTAGTTTTACAACAGGCAACATAAAAAACACTAGAAATCAGTACAAACTAAAATCTCAGACAATGACTTGTTCATCCTGCTCTGTGTATTATACTGTATGGTTCATATGTGCAGCCACAGAAACAAAGCAGGCAGTGCTGAATATGCTACAATATTTATATTCCATTAGTTTTATTTTATAATTATATGGTCAAAATGAGAAAGTCAGCAGTTTTTCACAGTGCTAGTGTGCTGCTACACTTTTGTTTTTTATGTCTGATTTTGTAAGCAATGAGTTTTTAAGTGAGGTGAAACTTGGGGTATAGATGTCAAATCAGACTCTTGAAAGGGGTATAGCTGTCTGGAAAGGTTGAGGGCCACTGAGCTGGGGCAAGCAAACTGCCACTCCCAATTTTGAGCCCGCCCCTTTCTTTTCACAATGAACACTGCAACACTTTTGCTCCTGGCTGGATCTGTCTCTGAACATAGCACGCGTGCTGCATACAGTATTGTGTGGCACACACATAGGGCCAGCTCATGAAAAGGCAAAGGCCCGGACCCAGGGTCAGAAAAGTGTGTGCACGCAACGGATGTGCAAATGAAGCAAGAGGCGTAGTTAGGTCCATACTTAGCTACTAATATATGCATTTACCTGGTTCACCTGTGCAAGGGTAACCCACACACCTCCTGGGTGTGGTGTTCTGTCCCAGCTAGTGGCACCGAGACCACTGCAAGAGAGATGAATGAGTCTGCTCTACAGCCTTAGCTAACAGCCAGCGGCTTTAGGTCATGTGGTAGAGGCTGATGCTCTAAGCTCCAGAGGTCCCTGGTTTGATTTTGCCCACCAGTGACAGGCATCTATCAGCTTTACACAACCACAACAATGCTGAAATACTACAGGCCTGCATTTGAAAACACAGCTCACAATGTATTTATGGTCACCGAGCACCATTTTTCCCAGGCAAGAGAAAATTTCCAGAGTGAACACTGGAATGATAGTTCAATTTTTATCAGTGACCACTGGTGACCCTTAACTAGAACATACTGCAAACTTAACTTTGCCACCTCTTGAATTCTGTGTGCTTCACAACGTCATAATGACAATACACAGCTCTTCTCCCCTATTTTTCATCAGTCAATCTCAAAACAAAGGAAGTCAGTAGCACTATCCCCATTTTACAGGTGGGGAAACTGAGGCACAAGAGGGGAGGTGACTTGCCCAACGTCACCCAGCAGGCCAGTGGCACAGCTGGGAAGAGAACCCAGGTCTCCTGAGTCCTGTGCGCTATCCATTAGGAAATACTGCCCTCCTATCATCTTAATGTTCCATTAACATCCTCTTTTCAATGGGATACAGAACAAGCAGGCAATTCTGATAAACGTTAACACCATGTCTAAAGAAGCAAGGCTAAGAGCTAACAGAGAGCTGAAGAGAATTTTCAAAGCCATGCATAAGAATTTAGCAAACAACAGACTTTGTGCCTCTTCCTCCAAAGCACTGTTTCACACAAATACCTGTTGACTTCCCTTGTCACCATCCCCCCATGGATTAAGCGATACAGGAAGAAGGTAGCAGCTACACCAGTGGCAGTTCTAGCTGGGTTTGAGCAGGTGCGGGGTGTTTGTAGGTCAGTCCTCAGTGTAGGCTGCATTAGAAAAGACTGGGAAGTTAGAAGCTCTTTGTGCAAATTAGGGAGAGAGACAGTAACTGCTTTTGAAGTTAGTATGTAAACACAGGCCTAGCCTGCTGCTGTGTGAGAATTAGGTCAGTGGAGAAGAGAGGTGTGATTATTCAAAGTGCTTATTGTCAGCCCAATTCAGCTCCTGTTAAAGTTAATGGGAGTTTTACTGCCAGAGGCGTCCATGAAGAGCAGAGTTACAGTGACGCTGCGTGTGCTTGAAAATCCCACCTGAGATGTAGAATCAACCAAGTCAGCAGGATGTTGGAAGGTTTAAAGGTAGGGAAGGTGACTCTAGTAGAGAGGTAGGCAAACTACAGCCCACGGGCCAGATCCGACCTGCAAGACTGTCCCGTTTGGCCCCCCGGCTGGAGAGGTTGCCCCCCACCCCCTCCCCCGGAGCCGCCCTGCGCGGGCAGCACTCTGTGGGCCTGGAGCTGTGCGCTTCCCCTCTCTCCTGGAGCCGCACCGACAGCACTCTGGGGTTCTGGGGCTGTGCGCTCCCCTGGTCCCCTGGAGCCGTGCCACACGGGCAGCATTCCAGGGGGCAGGGCTGTGTGCTCCTCCCCTCTCCCAGAACCGCGCCAAGCAGCTATGGTAATGGGGGGAGGGATAGGGGCTGGGGTTCCGGGGTGGTGGTCGTGGGGGGCTCTATGGAGGGAGAAGTTAGGGAGCAGGGTGTATTGGATAGGGGGTGAGGTTCCAGGGAGGTGGTTAGGGGGTGGGAGGGCAGATAGGGGTTGGGGCACTCAGAGGCCAGGGAGCAGGGGAATTGGGTAGGGGGTGGGATCCTGGGTGGGTAGTTTAGGGTCTCTGGAAAGGGCAGTCAGGGGACAAAGTCGGGAGGGTTGGATGGTTCAGGGATTCTGAGGGGGCAGTCAGGACGCGGGAAGTGGGAGGGGGCGGATTGGGGGTGGGGCCTTCCGTACCGGCCTTCTATATAATTTTGCAAACCTGATGTGGCCCTTGGGCCAAAAAGTTTGCCCACTCCTGCTCTAGTATGATTCTGCTGGTGCAGGTCAAGCAGGCGAAGGACTCGGACTTCATGGGATCCAGGCAATAGGGCAAGAAGAATTGCTACCTTTTTTTCTGAGGAATCATTTCTATCTAGAAGCTCTTTGCATTGGGTCTCCTCCTCACTCATCCTATCGGCAGGTTTCTCCACACCCATCTCTCTGGAGATACTGGTGAAACATAAGAGAGAAAAGGAATAAGTCACCGCAGCTTTGCAGTTTTGCCAAGTATCTGATAGAGGTTTATCTCCTGCGGCCCAGTAGTGGGAAGTCAAGCAGGGGAAGACCACTGGGTTGCTGGGAAAGGCCATCTGCCTGGTCCCACTCATTGAAATGCAGCTGACAGCTCATAGACTGGGCAGCTGGGGCGGGGAATGGGTCACCTACAGAAAGTTCTGTCAGAAATGGACTCTTGAGGCTGATGATTTCTGTACAAACCTCACAGAGATGCTGCTGTCAGTTCGTTCTGAGGCTGCCTGGGGCTCTCGCTGCGTTTTCTGCTCATTTGTTGGTTCTGGTTCAATGACGGACTTACGTCCTCCAGGACTGAACCTTGAAAATGAAATTAGGTTTAAACATGAGCATGCTGTGAAACTGCTTGAACCCGACGGGGAGAATACTGATTTGAAATTCCCAGCGCTACCCCATCCATCCTCTCCATGCAACCGCTCCAGGACTTGGCAGGGTGAGGTCCCAGGAAGGGTGCTGATGTCTCTATGGATATATCTACCTGGCAATCAGGAGGCTTGACTGCTGCAGACATCGGCATATCACAGCTGGCCTTGATTGAGTAGCTAGCTAAAAACAGTCGTGTAGCTGTGGCCGCATGGTCTGATTCTAGCTACTCGAGTACAATCCCACTCAGGAGCCAGTACATACTCAGACAGCTACCCCCACTACCATGGCGACACAACTATTTTTACTGAGCGTCTATGATCAATGCTCACTCAGGTGTGCTTACGAATACTATCCTGATTGCAGGGCAGACATACCCTATGCATGACACTGCTCAACCGTCACTGCTCCCAGCTGCTGAAGGAACCGCGCATGAGTAGCTGATGGACAACGTCTGAGTATTTCAGGCTGCAAAGAGAGCAGGACATGCTGCATCTCACAGAGAGACCGCTTTCCGTGCCGATGCAGTGTGGCCATGTAGTGGGGCAGCTGCTCCATTCTGGCATGTAAGGGGTTAAAGTAAGGCAGAGAGGCTGCGCAGAGCCCCAGCCAATCCTGGAAAAGCCTATTGTGAGCCAATCAAGTGGAGGCTTGAAAGCAGCCAATCACGGCCAGGCTAGGCCCTATAAGAAGAAGACAGGGCAGGGAGGTGCTCAGTCTCTCTCTGGAAGGCAAAGGGAGAAGAACTAGAGCAGCAGCAATACAAACTGGCTTTGAGACTAAGCTTTGGTCCTTCTAGGTTAATCTCCACAAATCCCTTATTTGCCTGCATCGTTTTCAAAAATGGAATGAAGGGCTCAATTTCAAAAAGGTGCAGATAGGCACCCAGAGAGATTTTATTTCTTAGGTGCCTAAATACCTTTGAAAATCTGGCCCCGGGAGCCTAGCTCCCACAGACTCTCAATGATATTTAGGCTCCCAAGTGCCTAAGTCGCTTTTGAAAATGGCGTTTCATCTCCTAAATCACTTGGGTACTTTTGAAACTTTGACCCTTCATCAGCTAGTCAATACTTGGCATTTGCTAGTTGAACTTTGTGCCTCGTTCCCCAAGTTACATGGTGCTGTTTCAGTTTCCTGATTGGCCGACATGTCCTTTACAAGTCACTTACGTTTCCACCTGAAACAAGTTTCATTTGGCCATAAAATGATCTTTTATTCCCTTTGCTAACTGAATCTTGGTTACAGGCTTGGAAATCTGAGGTTTTATTTCAGAAAAATTCTGGAAGAAGGGGAAAAATTGTGACATGACATAGAACATTACATGTGATCAAATGTTATCCCACAAAAAGTTGGGGTGAGGAGCATAGACATACAGTGGGGCAAACCAAGGTCTAGGGAGGCAAATGCACCCCTTAATCCATAGCAAATGATGCCTCTGCCTGAAATGTGCTTCTGATGAACATTTCTAATCACAAAACTTCACTCATATGAACTCTCATGAGAGGAGAAAAAAACAAAGTGTGAACATTTCTGAACTGCAACCCAGAGGTCCCAAATGACTGTGAATCCTCCCCCTCCCCATGTGCTCAGCTAGGTATTCAACTCCTCTTGGTTCCACTGATTTCATTCATTGATGTCCATGGAAGTGAGGAGCCTAAATGCCTTTGAGGATCTGAACCTAGGGCCTGAACATTTTGGCCATCCCTTCTGGTTACACCCATGCTGCTAGCTATACTGCCTTCTAAGGAGCAGCCTCTTGTGATAAATTCTGAAGTTAATAGCATCTCATGTTCTATAAACCCAGGTTTATAAAACAGCTTAAGGCAACTTCATTGGACCACAGGGCCTAGATAATAACAATATATTTCATCCTAAAGTGGAAGCCCTCCGGGATGCCACGCTGGAAGATAATATGACTGGCAGCTTCTGCTAAGGAGAAGCAAAAAACCACTAAGAGACTTTTACCAGAGGAAAAAAAAATGAATAACAAGTGAAATACTTAAAATATGGGAGTAAGATCATCCTCAGGGAACTGGGGGCCATAGGAAAGCTTATTACTGAGAGATAAGACCATAAACACCATAGGGTTGAAACAAAAGTAAAAGGGATTGGGGTGGGGGGATACAAGATGGAGAGGATACCAGAATCAAATTCCAGAATCCTCAATCAGTCAATAGGCAACTCTCTCATTGAAATTAATGGGAGTTTTGCCTAAGTAGGAACTTCAGGAAATGGCCCCCAAAAAGAGAGGAAGAAGTGGGGAATGGACTTAACAGTGGCTCATCCCCTCCAAACACCATCAGAGATTCATTGGTTTAATGGAGGCATTCCCTAAGCTCCTCATCTGATATTTCCCCTCTTTTCCATGTGTGTCTCATGCCTTCAGTTGTCCTGCATTATACTGATCAACCATCCTTCCAGTGCAGGGCTGGAGAAGGGGACAGGACAGAAGGCTGGTCCAGAGGCCTGGGCTTCTGGACACCCAGAGTCAAGTCCCTACTCTGCCAGAGCCCTTGGCCAAATAGATTAGAGTACACTGCACTCAGGCGGTGTGATTGAAGCACATGTAGATACACCTGAGTTAGCTGGAGTACCAACAGCAATGAAGCAATGGCAGCACACAAGTATGTCAAATGAAAGAGAGGCCCATTTAATTACTTCATGTATGGCAGACAGCCAAAAAGTGACAAGTTTTTAAAGTGCTTAAATACAAATGCTAGGAGTCTAAATATTAAGATGGGTGAAACTAGAGTGCCTCATTAAATGAGGATATTGATCTAATAGGCATTACAGAACCTTGGTGGAATGAGGATAATCAATGGGACACAGTAATACTAGGGCACAAAATATATCGGAAGGACAGAACAGATCGTGCTGGTTGGGGAGTGGCATTATATGTGAAAGAAAGCGTAGAACCAAACTGTAACATAGAATCTAATAGATTGGTGAGGCGTGACTTCTCTTTACAAAATCATGTTGACTTTTTCCGAAAAAATTATGTGCATCTATGCGTGTGACAACTTTGTTCTTTACTGTAGTTTCAGTTTGCCCGGTACTGAAGTCAGGCTTACCGGACTGTAATTGCTGGGATCACCTCTGGAGCCCTTTTTAAAAATTGATGTCACATTATCTATCCTCCAGTCATTTGGTAGTGAAGCTGATTTAAATGATATGTTACAAACTACAGTTAGTAGTTCTGCAATTTCACATCTGTGTTCTTTCAGAACACCTGGGTCAATGCCATCTGGTCCTGGTGACTTATTACTGTTTAGTTTATCAATTTGTTCCAAAATCTCCTCTAATGACACCTCAATCGGGGACAGTTCCTCAGATCTGTCACCTAAAAAAAATGGCTCAGGTTTGGGAATCTCCCTCACATCCTCAGCCATGAAGACCGATGCAAAGAATTCATTTAGTTTCTCCGCAGTGGCCTTCTTGTCCTTGAGTTCTCCTTTAGCACCTCGATCATCCAGTGGCACCACTGGTTTCCTGCTTCTGATGTACTTAAAAATGTTTTTGCTATTAATTTTTGAGTCTTTGGTTAGCTGTTCTTCAAATTCTTTTTGGGCCTTCCTAATTATATTCCTTTCTATTTTCCCCACTAGGATTTAACTTCCACTTTTTAAAGGATGCCTTTTTGCCTCTCACTGCTGCTTTTACTTTGTTGTTTAGCCACAGTGGCACTTTTTTGGTTCTCCTGCTATGTTCGTTCATTTGGGGTATACATTTAAGTTGAGCCTCTATTATGGTGTCTTTGAAAAGTGTCAATGCAGCTTCCAGGGATTTCACTTTTGGGCTCTACTTTTTAATTTCTGTTTAACTTCCTCACTTTTGTGTAGTCACCCTTTCTGAAATTAAATTCTACAGTGCTGGGCCGCTGTAGTGTTTTCCCCACCACAGGGATGTTAAATGTAATTCTATTATGGTCACTATTACCAAGGGGTCCAGCTGTAATCACTTCTTGGACCAGATCCTGTGCGCCACTTAGGACTAAATCAAAAACGGAGTCTCCTCTGGTGGGTTCCAGGACTAGCTGCTCCAAGAAGTAGTCATTTAAGGTGTCAAGAACCTTTATCTCTGCATCCCGTCCTGAGGTGACATGTACCCTGTCAGTATGGGAATAGTTGAAATCCCCCATTATTATTGAGTTTTTTATGTTTATAGCCTCTCTAATCTCCCTAAGCATTTCACAGTCACTGTCACAGTCCTGGTCAGGTGGTCGGTAATAGAGTTCTACTGCTACATAGCATCTGAAGAAGGCCAGGGCTGGAACCCGGGCCCACCCTCTACCAGACCAGGGACCCTAATGGTAGCAGCTGTTGGTGGCTTTCCCTCCACCACTAATGCTGCTTTGATTCCCTGGGCCACTTCCCCAAGGTTCCCTCTTCCTAGCTTCACCCCTACCTCAGGTTGCAGCAAAACTTCCTCTCCTCCAGCTCCTTTCTCCTTGGCTCCCCCTGAGGGGACTGGCAAGGAGAGCTTTTAAACAGTCTGAGACCTTGATTGGCTCCACCTGTCTCCATTAGCCTAACACTCTTAACTGACCTTTTGCCAGTTAATTGGGATCAGGTGCCAGCCTTAGCCTAACGACCTTAACTGGTTAATTGGCATCAGGTGTCTTGATTGGCCTGGAGTAGCCTTTGTTTGGCTATCCAGGGAACAGGGACCTGCTCATCCTGAGGCTGATATACCTGCCTTCCAGCACTCTCTTATATCCTTCTGGACTGACTCCGCCACAAAAGATAATGTACAGTAGGCAGGACTGAGGCAAGCCCAGAGCACACAACGCTAGGCACAATAGGGAGAATCTGTACAAGCACTATATATGCACAATGCTGGTTTGCACAAGCATGGAGTACACGACAGGCCTGGTAGCAGTGGTTTATACAGTCATGGATTGCACATCGATGTGTTCCCTTGAGCAGGGCTTATGCAATCACTGAAAACACAGAAACCAAATGAATGCAAGAGACTTTATCCCTTTTCAAGTTATTCCCAGTGAAAATGGTGGGCTTACAATGACATCCCTTGGTATGAATATGAATTAGTTGCCGTTGTGCCAGGTGGCAACCTAAAAGTAGATTCTCTCCAGTACTTCCTTCCACCATCACCAATCTGTCATGCAACAATGCATACGGTAGCTGACCAGTAGGAGTTTCCTAGCCCTCGCAGGGTTCTGTAAAGGACAGAATCCCTGCCTGTGATTTGATTCACTGGCAAAGGAGGTGGTTTCTAGGTTTACAGGACGGGCTTGTCTTCACTAGCGAGGGGAGAGATCGATCTTATGGCGATCGATTTATCACGTCTCGTCAAGACGCAATAAATCGATCGCCAGCGGCGCCCCTGTCGACTCCGTAACTCCAGCTCGCCAAAAGGCGCAAACTGGAGTCGATGGGGGATTGCGCCGCTGCCCGCTGCTGCCGTGAGGACGGCAGGTAAGTCGGCTGTAGATACGCCGATTTCAGCTACGTTATTAACATAGCTGAAATTGCGTATCTACAGTCGATCCCCCGCCCTAGTGAGGACCAGCCCTTAGACAGACCTCTAGACTTCCTACATGCTAGCCTGCTGGTGTGCGATTTTATAGGCAAGCAGGACACTGGAGAGGATAATGTTACATGAACCCCTACAATATTTAGGACTGAAACAGGCTTTTCCAGGCTGCACTGTAACCTTAGCCAAACCAACACACGCATTTCCCTGGATATCTCCTTTGTTCTTTCACAGACGATCATTTTTGGAAGGATAAACTGTTTAATGAGTCTGCATTCCATGGCTGTGTTAGATAACATAGGTGGTTGGAGCCTTCTCCAGACAATCTGAAACCTTCTTTCATATTGCCCATTTCGAGAATGCTGACACATTGCTTGCATTGTGTACGCCCTGGACATAGAAACTCAGCAAATGGCTTAGCTGAAAAAACCTCACAGTCAGCAAGGTGTTACACTAAAGGGTGTTTACAGGCGAAAGTAAAATAATTTAACATAATATCAAAGTGAACAGAAAAACTTCCACGTTTGACCCGTCTAACTGGGAGTGGACATGATGTGGAAGATAATTTGTACTAGCTAACAATTACCACTAAATCATGTTCTGCTAGCATGACGACGGAGAACCGTGATATATTTAACATGATAGATTATTAATAGGATATGTCACTTTTCAATAAAGCTATTTTAAAAACTAATAATACCTAGTTCTTGTGTAGCACTTTATCTGTAGATCTCAAAGCACTTCACAAAGAAAGTCTGTGTCATTGTCTCCATTTTACAAATGGGCAAACTGAGGCACAGAGCAGGGCTGTGACCTGCCCAAGGGCACTGCTGGGAACAGAACTGGACTGAGTTTCAGCCCAATTCTCTAGCCACGCTGCTTCCTGCCTTGTTTGAAAATGGCACTTTATAGATTTCCCCCATTATGTTTAAGTGACATGGATTCAAATTCATCTTACTCACCAGGCCAGGTCAATATTTTTGCTTCAACTGCCCCAGCCTGGGTTTGACTAAATGAGAAAGAGGGAGAGAACCAAAATCCATATATCTTGGGATTCAAGAACAATTCTGCATAGGACTCCGAAAGGTTAGATCAGCAAGACAGGAAAGACTGCTATTTCTTTGTCAAGGGGGAACCAGCCTCTGAAACTGACTCAGATACTATCTAAACAGCAGTGGTTTTGGCTCAACAGGTTCCACTTCCTTATAATATTTTCAGCTCCAGTTTACATAAAAACAATCAATAAGAATCTGCTGGGTTGCAAATATTAACACTAAGAAACGTTTACTTCTCTCTCCCCACATTCACACGGAGGAAGCACTGTGCCAGGTTTCTTACCAAAAAGAATATTTAGTTCCTTTGCTAAGATAAGATTTGTGTGTTTACCGAACCATGCATTGAAATTCAGACCAGACCGCGGAGAGGAAGAAAAGAGCAGCAGCAGCACTGCAGTGAGATTTTAGGTTTCCAGCATCCGTTTTCTCCCTGCTGGAATTAATGAGCAGAAGATTTGGTGTTAATGTGAATGCAGTGAGCAGTCCTGTGGATATTTCATTGTGACTGAGTATCAATTAACTAGCGGTTAGAAAGCAGCATGGAGAGAGACTTATTTTAGTCAAAATGTCACCTTAGGGAAGTATTTTGGTTTCGTTCTTTTCTGGAGCTGCAGAAAGATTGGCATAGCAGCCAGGACTCAGAATGTTGCTATTGAAAAGAAACAGAACATCTTTGGCTCCACATTTGCAAGAAGAATTCCTGACTATCTTTAAGCAAGGTTATGTATTATGGGTTTGGTTTTCAGCAGCCTTGAGCATTCACAACTCCGGCTGAAGTCCAGGAGAGACAGGTGGTCAGCTCTTCTGAAAATGAGGCTTCATATGGACCCCCACTTCCTATGATAGCAATCAGAGAAAGGTCAGTTAGGTCATTCAGTTCATTCCCCAAGGGCCTGTCCATGATTTGTCCTTAGAATACGTTTTCAAATGCTTTATCTGGTGCAGTCTCACATGATTCAAGAAACTGAGCTAACACCATTTCTGTTAAGAAGCTTTTCCAAAGTCTAAGAAATCTCACTGCTTGCAAATGCTATCCTTCTATTCATGCTAAATGATCCTTCACTCAATTTCATCCCATTTCTCCTCATTAGACCGCCTTCAGATCGCTCTAGGATTCCTCTGCCCCAATGGTGTTTGAATCCTTTAGATGCTTGTAGAGTTACATTTTCCCCTTGGGCTGGCATTTGGTCAAACCATAGGTACTGTGGGAACAGGGATGACATGTGGGGAGCTTGCAGGGTCACATGCTCGCCCCAAGTTTCTGCCTTTCATTTAGCAGAGGTTTTCAAACAGTGGGGTGTACCTTCCCTCCCCATCCCCGCATTTGAAAACTATCGCCTCCTCCCAGGAACTGGCAGACTGGAAGCTGGTGGGAGTTGCCCAACCTGCTTGGACCCCTGGCTCTCCATGCTGGGGCAGCCTCTGCACAGCCGGGCGCTCCCCAGGCAGGGCGGGCGGCACAGCTCCAATCTGTGCCTTTGACATGCTTTTGTCTCTTCCCGGAAGGAGCCCGGCCCCAGCCAGTGATACCCCCTCTCCCCACTCCAGCCAGCCACTGCCCATGGAGCCCGGCTGCCATGAGACACTCCCTGAGGCACTCGCTAGCTCCTGCCCTGGCACTCCTGGCTCTATTCCTGTTCCTCCAGAGTGGAATTGTGCCCCCCCCCCGCCAATCAAGAATTTCGCCTCATCTCTGGTACAAATTTCCATTTACTTTAACGGAGTTACTCTCGACTTACACTGGAGCACATGACTTATGAGGAGAGGCTGAGGGAACTGGGATTGTTCAGTCCACAGAAGAGAAGAATGAGGGGGGGATTTGATAGCTGCTTTCAACTACCTGAAGGGGGGTTCCAAAGAGCATGGATCTAGCCCAGGGGTAGGCAACCTATGGCACGGGTGCCAAAGGCGGCACGCGAGCTGATTTTCAGTGGCACTCACACTGCCTGGGTCCTGGCCACCGGTCTGGGCGGCTCTGCATTTTAATTTAATTTTAAATGAGGCTTCTTAAACATTTTAGAAACCTTATTTACTTTACATACAACAATAGTTTAGTTATATATTATAGCAGCAGTGTCCAACAGAAATTCGATGCAAGCCACACCTGTGGTTTTGAATTTTTCTTATTAGCAACATTATAAAAAAGCCACATTAAGCCACATTATAAAAAAGCCACATGCATTAGCCACAGTTCAATAGCTTATTAGCCACATGTGGCTAGTGATGAATGTATTGGACACTGCTGCATTATAGACTTATAGAAAGAGAACTTCTAAAAACATTAAAATGTATTACTGGCTTGCAAAACCTTAAATTAGAGTGAATAAATGAAGACTCGGCACTTCAGGTCTGAAAGGTTGCCAACCCCTGATCTAGACTGTTCTCAGTGGTATCAGATAACAGAACAAGGAGCAATGGTCTCAAGTTGCAGTGTGGGAGGTCGAGGTTGGATATTAGGAAAAACTTTTTCCCTAGGAGGGTGGTGAACCCCTGGAATGGGTTCTCTAGGGAGGTGGTGGAATCTCCTTCCTTAGAGGTTTTTAAGGTCAGGCTTGACAAAGCCCTGGCTGGGATGATTTAGTTGGGGATTGGTCCTGCTTTAAGCAGGGGGTTGGACTAGGTCCTGAGGTCCCTTCCAACCCTGATATTCTATGATTCTTATCAACAGGAGAATCTGACCCATGTAGTTCTCTCCCTTCCTTGCCTTTCACATATTGGTTACCTGACCCGATGAAATTAGACTAATGGTGATACTGTGAGAAGTAATTCCTGCCCATCTATCGGGAAGAGGTGCTTCTAAATCAGTCTTCATCCAAAGGTCTCTACTGAACAGATGATCATACTCCAGTAATAAATACAATATAATGTCTTTTGTTAGAAATAAAGCAATCCAGAATTGGGAGGGTGTTATTTAAAGTAATCAGCAGCAATTACAATCTTATCAATTACTTCAAATGACTCCTAAAGGTATCTGATGGTATTTATCTGTGTAAATGATAACAAAGAGTGAGTGATGTGTCTGAATATCACCATTCACACCAGAGATCTGGACATTGACTATTCAATTGCAGGCGTTTCTCATGCCAGATCTTTAGTATAATTGACAATTGGGCCCAATCCTGACAGGTGTTGTGTGTCTCAGCATTGGGCCCTGGATGAAGATCACTGCATTCAAGCACAGGAAGAGGTCATCAGAGTGAGTAGGGGTGGCCCCTGGTCTCTTGAAATCAGTGGCAAAGCACCTGCTGGCTTCAATGGGGCCTAGCTCTCTCAGACAGCAATTTAATGAACCAGCCCTCCTGAGCAGATCACCTAAGCAGGTGCTTAACGTTAGTTGACTTATGACTGTGACATATGCATTCGCATAAAGCTAAGGACAGATGTGAGTGCTTGGCTAAATAAGATGGACCTAAGCACATGCTAAACTGCATGGCTGTAAGCCCTATTCTGCGAAGTGCTGTGTCTCCTTAGATCCCCATGACATCAATAGTAGGTGAAAGACCCCCCGGCACCTCAGAGAGCCGGGCTCAAGAGTACAGATGTAGCAGCGTTTCTAACGACCGAGCCACACTGCAACTGGACTGAAATCAGCATTCTGGAGATTGCAGGACACCACGATACAGGAGCTTAGTTTTTGGCTTGGGATACTGCTGTACCATTTGGGGCTGGGTTACTGATCCTCCCTCCTGTGGTGATGCATCTTGGGAACATGCAGCAAGAGAAGGGGGAACTGAAGTAAGAGCCACTAGGTCTACGTCTACACTGCAATCATGAGCGGTGACTGTGGCTGGGGTAGACAGAACCAAGCCAGCTAACTCTGGTGCCGGAGCAGGGAAGCTGGGGCAGCACAAGCTTCAGCGCAGGCTGTACAATCCCACCTGGAACCCTGGCTAATTCCTCAGGCAGCTCCCCTGCACTGAAGCCTGAGGTGATGCAGCGCTGCTGCTCCATGAGCCGAGCCAGCGAGTTTAAAGCTAGCTCAGGTCATAGGCGCCAACTTTCCCTGTCGCCAGTGGGTGTTCACGACCCCTCCCTCCGGCTCTGCCCTGCCCCAACTCCATCCCTTCCCTGTCCCCATTCCAACCCCTTCCTCAAAGTCCCCACCCCAACTCCACCCCTCCCTGCCCCTATTGGATCCCTTCCCCCAATCTCTGCCCCGGCCCCACCTCCTCCCTGCAGCGTGCCACGTCCCCCGCCCCCAATATGTGTGAAACAGCTGTTTTGCGGCATAAGCGCTGGGAGGGAAGGGGGAGAAGCAGAAGGTGGCGGTGCGCTCAGGGGAGGAGGCAGAGGTGGAACAGTGAGCTGGGGCGGGGTGTGTGTGTGTGTGTGTGTGTGTGTGTGTGTGTGGAGTTGCCGGTGGGTGCTCTGCACCCTACAATTTTTCCCCGTGGGTGCTCCAGCCCCAGAGCACCCACGGAGTCAGCATCTATGGCTCAGGTATTTCTACACGTGCTGCAGTCACACCTTGATTGCAACAGCCATACCCCATGTGTCCAAGCCAGGGAATGTTATGCCATCTTTTAGCCTCTACACTGATTGCAGCCAGTTCTGCTAAAGCCCCAGAAGGGGTCTCCACAGCGACACTGTCTGGACAGGCTACCCAGCATGTGGAGTCACATCATCCACCTCCTGTGCTCACTTTTCAGCCGTGGGGAGCAACATCTCCCGAGCAGGACACTCAGGATTGTCTGATGTTTACAACTGAGAGAGAAGCAGGAAAATCAAAAAAACAAAACTATGAAGAAAAATAACAGGAGCATGAAATGCACGATACTGTTCAGGATCAGCCTCTGAAGTGAATGAAACAGGCCCTACAACATAGCCCCAGTGTCCATGCTGATCTCCAGAGCTGAGACCTTGGTCAGAATAAGTCGAGTTCTACTCAGAAGCAGGTAGAACAGACAGATTTAGGGCCAGGTTCAGTTCTTGCTGATTTATATACCCTCTGAAGCCCCATGTACATTGTTAATTTAACATGAAGTTACTTATGACTAAAGGTCAGGAATGCAGCACAATTCATTCACTTCCCACTTCAGCATGACATAGTAAAACATCCTGCAACATAAGGGTTTGCCGGCTGTGGGTCTGATCCTACAAACCCTTATTCACAGAAACAATCCCAATGAATTCAAGGGACTCAGGTGAATATGCTGGACTTGCCCTAAGCCACACTTGGTGAAACCAAAACACAGGAGGACAGTTCAGGGAAGCTGGTGGGTGGGTGGATAGGTTAATAATCAAGAGAAAGGAGGAGTTGTGTGTGGTAAGGTGGTATTCAGGGAGATGGAGGATCAAAAGCAGGATAACTGTTCCAAGCCTGAGGGTAGGATGAGAGATAGCACAGGGTGTACAAGCCACGGCCTGATTCTCCGGGGTGCTGAGTACACACAGTTGCCATTAATTCTCTGTGGCTCAGCTGGTTCTCCTGTCACTTGCCGTGTCTGCAGTAGTCACTGGCACAAGAGAGGAGAAAAGTCCCCACACATCTAAGTGGTGTCAGAGTCGTCTCATTTGAAATATCTCAAAATCGGAGAGGGAGAAAACAGCAGCACAGTCACTGGCACCAGCTAACTGCAGACCACAGGGGATGTGGGCACCTCACAATGTTCTGTACTGGAGACTCCCATTACAACTGCTGGGATAGGATGAGGTACAAGACGTGCCATCAATTATCTGATTCTATCCTGTACAGGACTTGTAGTGCTTTTAATCCAAGCTGTGTGTTTTCTACAACCCCCAAATCCTTTGAACTAACTACATCACACTCCCCATTCAATGGGTCGCCTTCCTACTCAGCCATGTGAGAACCACACCAACCTAGGTGTGAGAAATGCAGTGCCCATCGCTGCCAAGCTCTCAGACCTGAAAAAACAAGTAATACATTCAAAGTAGCCTTCAAATTACACCCTCCCATGGAGTCATTTTGAAGATTTGGATCTCTTTTGCACAGTTGTGCTGAACTCGGCGGAATTACCCCAGGTTTACACAAGCGTAGCTGAGATCGTAGCTAGAGAGGGAGCGGACTGCAAACGTCAGTTATACTACTGGACATTCAAACAGAAGAGGAGTGGGGATAAGTCCACATGGCACATACATGCCATAAACCCCAGTTATTCAGAAAGCAGCAAAGCACTGGAGAGGAAGGAAGGGCAGAATATTGGAAACTGATCTGCATTAAGATGATCCCAAACAGAGAGGGAGGCTTGCAGAAACGCTGTGAAACAGCAAATAACCCTCCCCGCTCCTCCTGCTTCTCCTCCCAATATCAAGCTCTCTGCATTTATGTCTGTAAGGTAAGCTTGGCAGTGACACGGATTTACTTGCTCCTGGCTCTGGTTCCTTTTTAAGCACTCATATTTTATTTATTTTTAATCTTCTTTGGGTATCAAAGCTGAAATAGATTTGTTCTGCCCATTATGTTCTGTTTGATGACATCTTCTCAGGTTCCCTAATATCTGTCCACAAGTACAGAGACACCCATAAGCCACTCACAAGTACAGAGACACTTGTTCTTTTCTCTTGACATTCATGATATTCAGACTGGCACATCAGAAGAAAAGGTTGATTGAAGCCCAGAGCCTTAGTTACATGAAGCTCCAGCTTTATGAAACGAAAGACCATTCTCCTATCATACTGATCTGTCAAAGTGTTCCTCCATTGACAGGAGAGACAAACACTGCTAAAGAATGCATTCTGCTGTCAGATTTATTCCAGGACTCCTACCTGCATTCATTTGCCCGTATCCCAGTCATTGCTAGTATTATTTATACAGCATTGCAGGTGTCCACAGCGTAGCCTACAGTCCAAGTAAGACATAACAGAGCAAGTAATAACAAATAACAGCGGTGACGGGGGAAAGAGGTGACAAGGATTTCATGCCCTTGTCATTTATCTCAGGCTCTCCCGGATCAAAGTACTTTCCCCATGAATTCTTTCTGTGGATTCCAATGTATATCACTGTTGCTTGTGTTAATATTTTTTTCTATTCATTGTCTGCCAGTCCAATGCTGTTGAATTCTTGCTTTGCATTTTTTTTGCATATGTTTTTCATTGCATATATTTTTTATTTCTTTTTTTTCCCTTAAGAAAATTAAAAAGGAACAAAGGATTCATGACAGCATCGAAGCTGAAATGTGGATCGCAGGGCCTTGTAATATAGCATGCCAGGTTGTGGGGGGACAGCAAGAAGGATTACTGGAAGGAGTTCATACCACAGGGAGCTCCATCAGGAAGGGGGGAAAGATCCTTTTTTGTTAAAAGGAATTGGCTGGGAAAATCCTAGCCGGAGAAGAAAGGCTGATATAGTTTGATCCTATATATTTAACACAGCAAACTTTGAGAATGACCTCTAGCCAAGGAGTTCATGTGCTCAGGGATGTCAGTTCAGCAAAGGGAAGATGTTCTACATATGACATCCAGATAGTTGTAAGGCCATGCACAGAGATGCAGAACCATTCTGCTGACTCACCTGGCAGCTAGATCTGGTGGTTCCTTTTAGCTTTATATCAGGTGGTTAAAAGGTTGTCTCTCTCTCTCTCCGGCAAGAGAGGACTAGACACTGGGGGAGAAGAGTCATGCAGGAATAAATCTTAGGAACAGCAGTTCTCTGCAGGAAGTTGAGTCTTGTCATTTAAGTTAATAAAGGAGGGAAACCTTAGGAAGCAGGTTAAGTTTGGAGATTATCCAAGGTGTGTGCTCTGCAGTACCTGCTTAGAGGGATATAGCCAGGTATTTGAAAAGAAAGTCATGTACATCCTTTGAGTTTTGCTTCTTCAGTCCACAGAGGATTCCAAACAACGTGGGTGGGTGGGTTGTGGAGTTTGACACCTCCTTCTGAATACAATCAACCTTCTGCCCACAGTCTAGGGGAATTCATGAGAAACTTGGCAAGAAATACAACACAACATTTGGATCTGCATCCAACCACATCCTAACATAAAGTTCAAGGTTCTAAGTATGGCTCTGGGGTTTTGTTTCAACCCAATATTTTATTAGGGGTCTTCTGCAAAAACCTGGATTCAGATCTGACCTACCACAATGGTCAAGGATTTGGATCTGGGATTTTGTTTCAGGTCCATCTATAACTACACAGGTACAGAACAACAAATATCAGGCTCAATAACTCATAGAGGCAGCTGGCCGAGCAAAGCCAGAGAACCATGGGTGAGCTTGGTAATAATGCAGGAATGATTTGGCATGTGCTGCTTATCTGTGGTTCTGTTCAGAGTGGCAGCAGAGAAGCAAGAGGGAAAGAGAACAAAAATAAAAGGCAAAAAAGAAATTAAAAGAAGAAAAATCTGATTGCTGGATCCTGTCAATCCAATGGAAATAAAAATAAAGACACAATCTTCTCTCACAACCAGAATGGATATGTTAATCTCAATGAGACTCAAATACGCCAGCGGTGGGCAATGGGTGGATGGGTAGACAGATGGCTAAACTACACTGATTTCAGTTCATGGAGCCTGGTGTTTAACTATCACAACGTCAGGCCAAGTTAGTGCCACATGATTATTTAGACTGTACAATACCCATAGTGTTTAATGCAAAATAGAAATATCGGAAACGATGCTCTGAGACTTGACCCTTAATGAGGAATTTGAGGTGTTAGTTCGGAGCTGACTTGGGGCTGCAGTTCTGCTGTGGAGAGTCATGTAGTGTCTGCTGAGGGATGGCTAGAGAGTACATTGCTGCTTAATTAACGGGCAGAACAGAATAGAGAATGAGCTGCTCTCCTAAATTCCATTGCATTAACAAGCAAGAAAAGGAAAAAGCCAGAGCCCACTGGAGCTGAATGCACTCCACACCCAGCAGGAGGTGCTCTGCACATCACAGGCTCAGACTCAATGGAAAACATTAAAATGGACATGGGGTCATTAAAATCTAGAAACAGATTTGGGCCTTGTGTTTCCAAAAATGCCAAGATATTTAAACATAACCACAGCTTACCTAGGCACTCAGCCAGTGAATGGTCACAGATGAAATTAAATCCATGCCAGCTTCACAGTAATGTGCTTACCTCACTTACCTTACTCTAAAATGGATAACCACTGTTCAATAACCAACATTAGAATCTCTCTGTAGCTTATAATTACACATAAATCTAATTTACCCAGAGATGACTGGAGCCTCCAAGCATTGATATAACAGCCTATGCCTTTTCCCCCGCCCACAGTATGCCACCTTCCTTCCCAACCTTTTCTCTCTCTTCTCTATCCTGGGCACCGTTCCCTCTAAGCTGTGTGCGTGCGCACACAGATCCTAAACCCCATGCACACGGTGAAACACTGCGCGCACAAAAATTTGCACAGAAAATTCTTTTTGCGCACGCTGCCTGTCAAAAATTAGAGGGAATGTTGATCCTGGGATCTTTGCTAGCCTGATTCTGCAAGGGGCATGAACTTCAGGGGGAGCTGAGGGCACCCAGCACTTGGTGGCAGACTCAAACGCTGAATGAGTTACTCCAGTGCCTGAGTTTACTTCCCAAACTCTCCAAGTATCAATATTTGATCTCCTCCACTTCCCAAAAGGTCCCACCTGTGGGCTAGACCCCAGTTTCCTTAATGGAATTGTTTACTGATGGCTTATGTTATTCCGAATGGCAGCACATCAATACTCAGCGGTTAAATTTGTTGGGTTTCCTGGGGCATTCTGAAAAAACCATTTGCTACAGTAATTAGAATAACTGCCCAAACTCTACTTTTGTATTGGGCTGAGCTGGGGAGAGCGGCTGGGCATGTATTTCTAGAACTGCTCTGACGGTTATACTGCAAGATCGGCTCAACCCATTTCCCTTGGCTTGGGAACCCGCAAAACAAAGCTGAGCAGTTCTGATTCCCTAAGAACATGCAGGCAGACAACACTGACAGCTGACCAGAGAACATTTATGGCTAAGCTACAGAACTCACTATTCCTTCACAGATTGTTTTTAACAACAGTTCAGTGCATGTGATGATCATTTTAATAGGTTAGGAAAAAAAAAGCGGTACTAGGGGCAGAATCTCCTACAGGGCCAGGAGGGGTGCAGCCCCTCCACACCACGTTACACCCCCACCGGGGCTGCACCGGGCTTGGCAGTGGAGGGGCAGTAGATTGGGCCTCTGCACTTTTAATGTCAAGAACAGGTAGGTGGCGTGGGCATAATTATGGGATATAGGGCTTTGGGAATCCATTGGCCCCAATACCTCCCACAAATATGAAAGGGCTTCAGTTGCGCATGAGTCCATCGATTAGACAAGCAGCTGGAAAGATAAGGGGCTACTCTGTCGACTCCTATTGTGGGCCTTGGTTTAGCAGGATGGATATTGCCTCCCCCAGCATGACCTCCCCAACACCTCATCTGGCTTTCACCAGCTAGCCTCCCCCAGTCAGACTGGCAGGCTGTCAGATCAGAGACAGTGGGAACGGTTTTCAAATGAAGGAAGTTTAAAGCAATCTGTCCAATTCCAAGGAAAGAGTCTTGGGTTTCACAAAGGAAGAAAATACTAACATAGAAAAGAGGAAAGCTCTAAGGATAATAGATTAGGCAATGCTGCCTCTACCTTATCTGGGTCCCATAGCTGTCCATCAGGAAGGACCAGTGGTACTTGACGCAGAGCGGGCTGCAGTTGGTCATTTTGATGTAACGTACAACCTCGGTGTCGTTTAAGATGCAGCCGAAATCCAAATCCATAGTCTGGAAGCGGAGGTTTGGGAAGTGCACTTCGCCCCGAAGAGTGACCTGGTCCTCATGAGGGTGTTCCAGATACCGGATAGTCAAGATCTCCTCTGCAACCCGGCTGTTCAGATCCTTTCGGTAGGAAGGGTCAAACCTGATGGACAGATGCTGCTCCTCTCCAGTCTCTAGCGTCCTGGGCTGCATTGAGACAGACAGGGGTTAGTCACTGGTGGACTGAACTTTACCAATCCAATGGTGTGAAATACACAAACACACAACAACAAACTGAAAAAAATGCAGGCATCTCAGCCCATCCATCTCCGAGCCTCGTTATAACATGTCTATGTGTCTGGTAGATCAGCCCACAACGAGTCGTGTTTCAGACCTTCTCAGATTTGCAATGCAGAGGAATGTGTGCATCAGTCCAGCAGAAAGGAGTTTTGCTGAATTCTGAACCCCTCCAAATTTTGACTAACCAGTACATTGCTGGGTTCATGTTGTATTTGGGAGAGACTAAAAAAAAGCAAACAGGACAGAGATAAAAAAGCCAGTAGAAGAAATAAAGACAGCATCTTGTGAACTGGCTGTGATTTGTGTGTCACTATTGCTCCTGTATAAAACTGTATAAAATAAGAACCGCTTCTCTATGTGTCATAATCCCTGTACTGTTAATAGTTATAGAGCATCTGCTTTAACTGAAGTGCTAGGAAGATTTGAGGGATAGCCCGGTTGTCACTATTAAGTGGCTACTGTTTGCAGCAAATTGGTAACCATGAAGTCCTGGATACTAGGGGTAGTTCCCCTATTACTAATACACAGCACAGGATTCCCTACGTTCCTGATTTTGTAAGTGAATAACCATTTAGGTGGGGGAGGAAAACATGAGTCAAGAAGAAGAGTCAGGAACTCAAACTAGTTTTGTTGAACCTCAAAATTAGTCTGAAGTTTTCAAAACCTCAAGTTCCAATGGCTTTGCCCAACCCAAACTGAAGAGAACGTTTCTTGCCAGGAAACGATGTGGCAATTTCATGCAGTACTATGGTGTGACGTTGCACTCTATATGATTTTATGAAAATATGCTGATTGTGAACGTAACTGGAATATGCTTCATGCAAAAGATCTCTTGTAAGGTATCATTACAAATCTTATAATCTACTGAGTGTGGTCATCCTATATGTATAACTGTATCACTCTTGTATCTGAGACAAGAAATATGAAATATAACCCTGAGGGTCTATTGTAGTTATGCAAAGTGTGGGCCATTAATGATGGTTTGGAATCTTGATGGCTCCCATCAACCAGGCCAATTGACTGTGGATGGCTCTGTTTGCAGGCAGGCCTTCCTGAGAGTCAGGTTGGGAGGAACAAGGGCTTGGAGTCTTACACTGACATGTGATCATGTCACCTGAACTGGAATCCACTTTTAACCTGGTGCTCTTCCATTTAGAAGGAGAGGTGGGAACCCAGAGAGGGACAAAGGATTCCCACCTTATGTAAAGGATATATAAGGGGGTAGAATAGAACAAAGAGGGCAGCAGTCGTGAGAAATCCCCCAGCTACCACCTAAGCTGGAACAAGGGCTGCCCCAGAGGAAAGGATGGTGCCCAGACTAGAAAGGTGTCCAGTGTGTGAAAGATGCTTATTGAAACATCTGAGGGTGAGATTTTATCTGTATTCAGTTTTATTACTGTATTAGAGACTTTTTACTTAGTAATTAATCTGGAGTATGTATTAGTACCAGGGGCGGGGGAGGAACAGCTGTGCATATCTCTCTATTAGTGTTATAGAGGGTGAACAATCTATAAGCTTTATACAGGATAAAACGGATTTATTTGGAGTCTGGGTCCCATTGGTAGTTGAGTATCTGAGTGCTAAAAGCAGGAACATTTCTTAATCTGTTTTCAGTTGAGCCTACAGCTGATAGGGGATGTGGTTCAGATCTGGGTCTGGGTTTGCAGCAGGCTAGCGGGTCTGGCTCAAACCCGGCAGGGCTCTGGAGTCCTAAGCTGGCTGGGAAAAGGGAAGCAGGGACAGAAGTAGTCTTGGCACATTAGTTGGCAGCCCCAAGGGGGTTTCTGTGATCCAAGCCGTCACATATGGCAAGTGAGATGAGCCAGCCGGCCTCTTCTGATCTCCCCTGCACTGGTTTTACTTCAGTGTAACTCCACTGATGTCAGTGGAGTTGCTTGTCATTTCCACAGGCATGTCAAAACACGAGGAGGCTGGCTGAGGCTGGAGCAGGGCTGGCTAGCGTGGAAATAGGCGTGGGCTAGAGCAGGAGCCGGAGCAGGGGCAGTCTACCAGAGCTACTAGGCAAGGGGAATGCTCCTGGCCAGGTAGTAAGATTGAGCAAACTGGAGCAACTGCCTCCCTTGAGGAGCCTGTATATCAACCTTGGGATCATTGGTGCCAACTTCTGCTCTACCCAGGGGGTGCTCAACCCCCTCCCTAAGCCCCTTCCCCCAAGCTCCTACCCCACCTCTTTAGACCCTTGCTCCACCCTAGCCCTGCCTCAACTCCACCCCTTCCCCCAAGGTTAAACCCTACCCAACCTCTTCCTGCCCCGAACCCACCTCTTCTCACCCCTGCACTGCCTCTTCCCTCCCCTTTCCACCCTCTCCCTCAAGCACACCCCTCCCCACCCCTCACCCTCCCTCCAAGTGCAACCCACACACCTCCTGGGTGTGGTGTTCTGTCCCAGCTAGTGGCACCGAGACCACTGCAAGAGAGATGAATGAGTCTGCTCTACAACCTTAGCTAACAGCCAGTTGGCTTTTATCTCATGTGGTACAGGCTGATGCACTAAGCTCCAGATCCCCCAGGTTCGATCCTGCCCACCGATAATCAGGATCTGTCAGTGTTACACAAGCACCTCCTGCGTGCCAGCGCGGGGTGGGTGGGAGAGAAGTTGATAAGTGGGGCTGCCGGTGGGCAGGAAGCATTGTAGGGGAGAGGAGCTGGCTGCCGATGGGTTCTATGCTGTGGTCCCTGCTCCCACTTGCCACTGGGGAAGTGGTCGGACAGTTGACTGCTGGGTCCACGGAATGGGGGAGCACAGATCATGACATGGCTGGAGGGCTGTGTCCTGAAGATGCCGTGGTTCTTGGAGAGATGTGGGTCAAGGAGTAGATATGACAGTGGGCACGCACCATCAGGACACATCGACCTGCAGAGCTAATCTCCAAGATGGCCAGCAGGAAGCACCAGTTCAGTTAGTGGAGCCCCATCACAGGCCTGCAGATAATTGCCTCTGATGACTCATCACACCCTCTGGTTCAGGAATGACTCAGAAGAGGGGAGACCTGTCAGGAAGCTGCTGGAGGGAATGTCGTGTGTTCCCATGAGTGAAACTCACCCCCACGAGAACAGAAGATGAGTTGTAGTGAAGAACCATTTCCATATTATGGATAGATACAAAAGAACGAGAACCCTCGATACCTAATCCCCAAAAGAAGGCATTACTCTGTTGCTCCTCAACCGTCCCAGCCTTCCGAACAGCTACCTTAGACCAAGTGTATTTCACAAACTCAGAAATGTGTGTCAACTGATCCAATAACTTGCTTTGCTTTCAGATTTAACTCAGACCAACACGCTGATGATAATCATGTAGAATTAATCCCAGTGCTATCCTTTGGAAACCTACCTGCTCTTTTCTCCCCAGACACAAACACATCAAGGAGCCTTATATGAAACCTCTGGTTTTCTTACCTGAGCCTCTGCAGGCAGGGTTTGCTGGTCTGTATCACAGAGGAAGAAGGGTGCTTGTACGGAGAGGAGAACGTTGAGTGGCAGGGAGGAGATGTTCTTTAAGATCAGAGGTTCATACTGAGAAGTCAGGACATCTCTGGGGTGCTGTGTAGATGCAAAGCTATGTGAGGAAGCAAGAGAAACCCCAAGACAAGCAAACGCCCACTATGTCTACTGTGCTGCAGGCAGGCAGCTGGGACTGGGAGGGAGAATTCAATCCTCCGCCACAGCACAGCAGCTCAGTTCTACAGCTTTTGTGGCATGAGCAAAGTTCAACATGCCTCTTCAAATCTTTGTGTGGACATGACAGTGATGGCTTTGTTAGGATGACGATAAAGCATTTTCTGCATGAAGCAGGGTGTAGCTTTGTGTTTCTACAATGTTACAAGAAAAAAGAAGGATAAGGAAATAAGGCCTAACATTTTCAGTGAGAGTAATTAGCCATTGGAACAATTTACCAAGGGTCATGGTGAATTCTCCGAAGTGACAAAGAGTCCTGTGGCACCTTAAAGACTAACTAATTCTCCATCACTGACAATTTTAAAATCAAGATGGGATGTTTTTCTACAAGATCTGCTCCAGGAATTATTTTGGGAACGTTCTCTGGCCTGTGAAATACAAGAGGTCAGACTACACGATCACAATGGTCCCTTTTTGGCCTGAGTATCTATTATTTTTTTCCCTCATTTCTTCCTGGGTTTCTTTCCCCAATTTTCAAAATGTTCAATTTTGAAATTTAATCAAAATTCAAAAATCATTATGACCAGCTGTATAACTGGTTAAAGATTCAATTTTGAACAATTTCAACTAGCTCTACCACTATTAATACTCTGCACTTTTAAGCCCTTTTCTCCCTCAAATGCATTTACCTTACAAACCGTAACATGTGAGGCTGGGAAGTATTACTATCCCCATTTTACAGATGGGTAAGGAGAGGCACAAAGAAGTGAAATGACTTGACCAAGAGAACACAGGAAAGTGCAGTGGTAGAGTGGGGAACAGAACACAAGTCTCCTGAATCCAAGTCCTACACTTTAACTAATATACAGAGAATTTTTGTCAGCCTAAGTGACACAAAGGGCTTTCACCCACAGAATAAATCCTGCCAACCTTACTGATCTGAGGAGTCCCATTAAAGTCATCATGGCTACTTGCTTGAGAAAGACAAGCAAGAAAAAAATGGTCCAGCATATGCACTAGGCTAGGAACCTCATAGCTCAGTTGCAAAGTGTTTTCTGTCCCCTCTGCTATAAAGACAAACAGTTGGCAGGTTCCCAATCTAGCCTATTTGTTCCTGTTTAAACCTGAGGTTTATGATCAGTTTCTATAAAGTAGATGGTGTTTGGGAAACTAAATGGATTTATCTCAAGCCGCGATAATGTCATTACAGCCACTAAATCAGCATGTGTGCCACCAAACTGAATGCAGAGAGACAGCTGGGACAACTAGATGGCACCAGATTAAACCTGAATGTTGAGTTCTAACAGCTCATTCACATGGGCTACATCAGTGGTTCTCAAACTGTGGGTTGGGACCCAAAAGTGGGTTGTGACCCCATTTTACTAGGGTGGCCAGAGCTGGCTTAGATTTGCTGGGCCCGAGGGCTTGGGCAGTGGGGCTTTGAGTTTGTACTCGATGAAGCTTAGGTGGTCTCAGAATTCTGTCTCCTCTCTTGGGGTCCTGTAGTAATTTTTGTCGTCAGCAGAGGGTCAGGGTGCAATGAAGTCTGAGAACCATTGGGCTACATAACAGAACTGCGGTTCTGCAACATTGCTGGCTGCGGGGAATAGAGAATAGGGATGAACACACAGGAGTGGGATGGGAAAATTGCTTCCCCTCATCAGATATCCTGCAGGATAGGGGATGAAGACGCAGGAATCTGGTTGCTGAGATGAGTGGGACTGAATTGCTTGTGTATCAGAGTTACATTGCCTAACACAGCAGTTGCTTAAGAATGTCTTGGAATCCTTACGACTACAGAGGGAAAAGCAACTGGCAAGAATGGAGCTGCGTTAACACACCAGTTCATATGTCAATAGCGTGGAGACCAGAGTTGGACCTGAAGGGAAAGTAGGAAACTACAGTTTCTCTTGTCAACCTCATTTCAAGTACAGTGGGGCAGAACCTCAATTATTATAAACTGTCCTCACGCCAGTGAAGGACGAGTCTATCCTAGTCCTGGAAGGCCCTGGTATAACAGACCGCCATGTCAAGACAATGCTAGGTATAGAACTGGTACTTTGGAAAGTCTGTCATGACTCCCCCAGGGCAGATTGACTCAGGATAACCAAGGCACCTATCTATACTGGTGGAAGGGAACAAAAAATCATCTCCACAACATTTTTATAAAGTCTTTGAGTCTTTCCTAAATCAGACGCATAGCGAGCTCACAGAAAGGGGTGGGGCAATGGTTCTACTGGCATTCATGTGTGATGATCTGGAACCCCGCTCGGGGCCTCGGCACTGGCAGCTATGGCACCAGATCAGTTCTTTATTACACAACACACTAACATGCCACTTGTCTTGGGAAGGTTAGTGAACTGCTCTTGCCATTTATCTACACTGGAGCTGAGAGGTGTAATTTCCAGCTCAAAGAGACACCCCCACCCTGGCTGGAACTGAGATAGTGTGGTAGGAATAGAAGTGTAGCCGCCATAGCTGGTCGCCACAAGTATGATGCTGGCCAAGATGAAAAGTATGTGCCCAGGGCAGCTAACTCCATTCACTGCTTCCACTGCTGCAGCTGCACTTCTGTTTGTAGCATGGTAGCCCAATCGCAGCTAGTCCAGGTATGTCTACTCACGCTGGGAATGACACCTTCCAGCTTCAGCATAGTCACGCCCTGAGTGTCGCTCGGTGTAGACTGGAGATCATCATCCTGATGTACCCACAGCGGGACGGTGAGGAATAATTAATTAATGTTTGTCAAGGGGGTTGACCATGTAAAACACTAGGAGAGGTGAAATCCTAACCCCACTGAAATCAGTTGCAAAACTCCCATTGACTTCAATAGGGCCAAGATTTCACACAGTCTTTGCACACATTTGTGTATATATACACACACACCTACCCACCCCTCATACCCCATATCCTTTCAAACTGCCATTTGGCTGACCATTAAATGCCAGCAGTCAGCCTAATGGTTTACCTTCTCCACTCGGAAATTGATCTCTTTGGAGGAGAGGTGAAGAACGGGTGCAATGAATTCACATGTGACGTCCACTTTCATTATCCGTTCCTTCCCAGACTGCTTCCCTATAATGGCATGGCAAACCAATCGCTCCTTCACTACCTGTGCAGGAAACAGCCATGGCACATTGTCAGTGCGACACGAGGAGCAATAGTGAGACACATATTGGCTGCTGGTACAAAGCCAGTGGGTTCCAGGTGCACAAACAGCAGTCTGTTACCTATTCTTGGCTCTCACTGGGCACCGTGGCCTATGCTCAAAGACATATACATCTGTCTGTAACATTTCCTGTCTTTCTTTAGACTGCATTCTGTTTTTTCAATACTAACATTCCCACAATCCCATGTGTTCTGCAACTCCTGATGAAGACACTTGTGAGTTAGGTGCTACCTATGCCATAATAACTAAAGCATGAAATGAATATTTTTATGATATATCTCTTTGGCAAGCGCAACACTTTTATAAAACTGGAGGGAATAATTTTTTAAAAAACAAGTGCTATATTAAGGAAAACAGCTAGAAAAGGAATCCTGATGCCAGCAAACCTGCCCTCAAAACCATCACAGAAATTAGAGGCAGAAAGGACCCAATAATCCAGTCAGCTCTTTTCCTCGTCAATGCGAGATTCCTCCCTCCTCTGTGTCTGTGTTTGTCTAACCCAGTTTTAAAAGTCCTCTGCATTGGGGCTTGCAACACATTCCTTGGAAGTCAACTGACGAACATAACAATTCTCACATCAGGAGAATTTTCAGAGACACATTACACTTTCCCTTACATAAGAATGGCCATAGTGGGTGAGACCAAAGGTCCATCCAGCCCAGTATCCTGTCTACCAACAGTGGCCAATGCCAAGTGCCCCGGAGGGAATGAACAGAACAGGTATCATCGAGTGATCCATTCCCTGTTGCCCATTCCCAGCCTCTGGCAAAAAGAGGCTCCCAGGGAAACCATTCCCTTTCCATCCCGGCTAATAGCCATTGATGGACCCACCCTGCATGAATGTATCTAGTTCTTTTTTGAACCCTGTTATAGCCTCAGCCTTCACAACATCCTCTGGCAAATAGTTCCACAGACTCTGCGTTGTATGAAAAAATGCTTCCTTTGGTTTGTTTCAAACGTGCTGCGTATTAATTTCATTTGGTGAAGCCTACGGGGGGGGGGTGAGTGAGTGAGTGAGTGAGTGTGTGTGAGAGAGAGAGAGAGCGAGAGAGAGAGCGAGTGCGCGAGCGCTCAGTGGTTTGAGCAGTGGCCTCCTAAACCCAGGGTTGAGTGTTCAATCCTTGAGGGGGCCATTTAGGAATCTGGGGCAAAAAATCTGCCAGAGACAGCACTTGGTCCTGCTAGTGTAGGCAGGGGGCTGGACTCCAATGACCTTTCAAGGTCCTTCCACCTCTGAGATAGGTATATCTCTGTATAGTTAGTTCTTGTGTTATGAGAAGGAGTAAATAACACTTCCTTATTTACTTTCTCCAAACCTGTCAGGATTTTATAGCCATCTGTCATATCCCCACTTAGCCCTCTCTTTTCCAAGCTGAAAAGTCCCAGTCTTATTAATCTCTCTTCATACAGAAACTGTTCCATACTCCTCATCATTTTTGTTGCCCTTTTCTGAACCTTTTGCAATTCCAATACATCTTTTTTGAGATGGGGCGACCACATCTTCACACAGTATTCAAGATGTGGGCGTACCATGGATTTATGTAGAGGTAATATGATATTTTCTGTCTCATTACCTATCCCTTTCTTAATGATTCCCAACATTGTTTGATATTTTGAGTGGATGTTTTCAGAGAACTATCCACAA
This sequence comes from Dermatemys mawii, assembly GCA_007922305.1. Taxonomy (NCBI): domain Eukaryota; kingdom Metazoa; phylum Chordata; order Testudines; family Dermatemydidae; genus Dermatemys; species Dermatemys mawii. The sequence goes on along the minus strand of ML677343.1, from coordinate 2,210,699 downwards.
TGACTCCAAGATCTTTCTTGAATGGTAAAGGCTACTTTAGACCCCATCATTTTATATGTACAGTTGGGATTATGATTTCAATGTGCATCACTTTGCAGTTATCAACATTGAATTTCATCTGCCATTTTTTTTGTCCAGTCACCCAGTTTGGAGAGATCCTTCTGTAGCACTTCACAGTCTGCCTGGGTAGACTCTTGAGTAGTTTTGTATCATCTGCAAATCTTCAATTTCATCCCATTACTCCTAAGCTATCCTCTATGGTGCTATAACAACACATTTTCTCCTTCTCTGGAGTTTGGGACCTTCCTGGTACTTGCTAAAGTTGTCACATAACCAAGGTATGTACCCAGAGCTCTTCTCTGTCTTGAGCCCATGCCTGTAGAGCGGTCGGGCAGTGACACCCACATGCTGCTACCCAGCAGCAGCTAGAACCAGCTCATGCTCCACTACTCATGCCTGCTGCAGGCACAGACCATGGAAAGTCCTGCCTCAAGGAGTCTGAGGGGCAGCAGCCTCATTGCTCCTGATTGGCTCTGCACCCTATGTAAACTCAAGGGATGATCCAGGAAGTGTCTAGGCAACAGTGGGATACCCTGTAGCTGCCATGATCATTCTTGTTCTTGAATTCCTGTCTTTGACCTTGGCTTGATTTGGATCTCGCCTCCTAACCTGGGCTCTGATCCTTGGAATTGTCCTTAGCCTGGAATTTGACCATGAACTCCTTTGCTACTCTCAGTCCCAGGTTTACCTGGCTCTGACCCTTGATTCTGACTGCCCTTGTCAGGATCCTGACAGTAAATCAGTCCCTCTCGGCTCCTGATTGTTTGATTTTCTTCTTTAGGCCCAATTCAATTTGTCAACATCTATCAGGTAATGAGGTGCCCATAACTGAGGAGGATACCCCAGTAGCAATCCCAACAGAACCATACAATGGCCAGAATCTCGGCTACCTGGAAAAAGCCATGTAGAAGTGTGAAAACTGGGTAAGCTTCTGCCACCAGTTGGGACAGACAGGGTCACCCACAAGATTTCCATCCCAGTAAGCCGGGGTCTCCAAACTACGGCCCGGGGGCCGGATCCGGCCCGCGACTTCAATTTGTCCGGCCCTCCAGCTGAGTAGGCACGCCGAGCAGGCATGTGGAGAAGCCACCGCTGTCCACCCTCCCACCCCCCGTGAGCTGCTGCCGGTGGCCCCATGTGCGGAGGGGTGAGTGCCCCTGCAGCAGTGGCCAGAGGAGCAAAGGGCAGGGGGGAACGTGGCAGTGGCTGGAGGAACAAAAGGGAGGCGGATTTTGCATATATTGAATTTTTTCACAGTAGCTTTGGCCCGCGAAGCCCCTTCAAAAATCTAACATGGCCCTCGTCTCATAAAGTTTGGAGACTCCTGCACTAAGCTCATAGACTGTTGGGGATCTGCCAGAGGGAAGGGCAACCACAGTGACATCTCTTCTTCTCTGGTATGCTGTCTATTCCCCTGACATGACCTAGCCCGGCAGGGAACAGAAAATTTCCTCTAAGGGTCACTTAGCTGCTCCAGAAACACCTCTCCCCCAGGCGCATTCCAGGGACAACACAAGCTAATAAACATTCCCTCTGCATTACCACGCACAACTATGGCCTAAAGCTCTGAAGCAGAAGAATCCAGAACAGCTTGACTGGCAACCATTTACTTCTCCCTCCCTGCCTGTTAAACCAGAACCCTGCAGGAGGACTTCCATTGGGCTTAGGGGAGGAGAGGAGCAAGCTTCACACCCACTCCTGAGTCCTCCCCAGACCTCACACCAATGGTGCAGGCTCCCTTGCACTCCAGAAAGGAAAGGGGAGTGTGGAGTCAATGGAAAGAGATGATTAGGTCTCCATGTTGTAATGTGCATACACACAGTCCTGAACTTTGTTGTCCATTATCACCCTGAAGTCACTTTCAGCATTCCTGGTCCCGTCCCCATCCTGTTAGCCTGTTTCAGCCTGGGTTTGGTGCCTTTCACAGCATGCTGCAGTGCTATACTTGATGTTCCATGCTGTCCCTGGGACAGAAGGGCTAGGGCCTACTGGGATGGAAAATATTGATGAGAAATGAGCTGTCAAATATAATGATCTGTTGGAAAGCCTCTTAGAGTGGAAGATATCACTCTGCATTCTTTAAAAACAATGCATTAGGTCTAACGTTTCCCAACAGGACACAGCATGTTAAATGGACATTTTAAAATTTCTTTATAAATATAAGTAATGACTGTGTTTGAGGTTACTCCCTCCCATTACATAGCTGAGTTTTGGATTATTCCCCTTTCCCATTATATTACCTTGCATTTTTCTAATTACTTTCTGCCCATCATCCTAACCTCTCCAGACACTGCTATATTATTTTTCAGCCTCCCTTTCTACCTCAGCACATGACTCCCTGTAACTTGTTGCTTGCCCCAGAAGTTAGCTGGCATTTTGGCATTTGAATCTTGGGTTTATGGTAGCTATAGTAACAAGAAAAGCCCTAGCGACAAACAGTGCTCAAGCAAGAAAAGCAACTGGTGCTACCATGGTAACTTGTGGCATTATAGCAATTCTTGAAGGAAACTGATCATTTTTTAAGATAAATGTCAAGGGAGCAGCCCAAGAAATGCCAGTGGTAACAATCTAATTGAAGCCCTGCAGCTCTTGCAGTCCTTTACCTTAGGGGTGTCAGAGAAGCCTTCCAACATCATATCCATGGTCTTCCCAGGGATCAGCTCCATCCTTAATGGATGAAGCTTAAACACCGGAGAGGGGGTCTCAGGTCTCTTGGGGAAGTTCTTGCCCTTGGCATTACTGATAGCAGGAAAATGGTTACGCTGGCGAAACGGAGGGAAACCTTCTGTCATCCAGTAGAGCTGATGGGTTCGTCGTCCACGGTTGGTTATCTTGAAGCGATAGTAGCAGGGATCCAGACTAGAAGAACAGCAGAATGGAGGCAGATGGAAAACATTACTGATGGTGGGGTGTCTCTACCGAGAGAGAGCAAAAAGTCATTTATTTAATTGGGAAGCTACTAGAGCAATGCATAACACATTCAATTTGCCAATACGGGGGGATGAAGGGGTGATCACTAGCATCCGGCACAGATTCACCAAGAACAAATCATGCCAAACCAGCTTGATGTACTTCTTTGACAGAGTAACTGTCAGGGTGGATAGGAGGAATGTAGTGGACATAATATACCTGGACTTCAGCAAGGCTTTTGACACAGCCCCACATGACATTCTCATCAGTTAGCTGGAGAAATGCGGGTTTGGCGGAACTCTCTTTAAGTGGATACATAATTGGTTAAAAAACGGTGAACAAAGAGTAACTATTAATAGAATGATGTTCGGTTGGAAGGAGGTCTCAAGTGGGGTTCCACAGGGATCTGTTCTGGGTCTGGTGTTGTTTAACATCTGTATTAATGACAAGGATGTAGAAATAGAGAGCAGACTGATCAAATGTGGAGAGGACACAAAGCTGGGAGGGGAGAGGTGGAAGATAAAGCTAAAATTCAGAGGGATCTTGATAAATTGGAGAACTGGACTATAGACAACAAAATGAAATTCAGCAAAGACAAATGTAAGGTGCTACACTTAGGGAAGAAAAACCCAATGCACAAATACAAAATGGGGGGAAACTGGCTTGGCAGCAGCACTGCTGAAAAACATCTGGGAGTCGTGGTGGATCACAACCTCAACATGAGTCAGCACTGTGATGTTGTGGCAAAAAAAGCAAATGCAATTTTGGTTGCATTAACAGAGGCATAACATGTGAGGTGATAGTACCACTCTGCTTGGTGCTGGTTAGGCCTCAGCTGGAGTACTATGTCCACTTTTGATCACCACTGTATAGAAAGGATGTGGAGAAACTGGAAAGGATCCAGAGGTGAACGACGAAGACGCTCAAAGGGATGGAATTCAAGTCCTATGAGCAAATGCTGAAGGAACAAGGCATGTTTAGTTTGGAAAAGAGGAGATTAAGGGGGACATGATAGTGGTCTTCAAATACTTGAAAGGCTGCCATTAAAAGATGGAGAAACATTGTTCTCTCTTGCCCCAGAGGACAGGACAAGAGTCAATGGTTCAAACTACAGCACAGCAGATTTAGACTGAATCTCAGGAAAAGTTTCTTATCTGTAAGAGCAGTAGGCCAATGGAACAGATGCCTAGGGAAATTGTGGAACCTCACTGGAGGTTTTCAGAAGGATGGTTTAGACACAACAAATCTTGCATCTTGGCAGGGGGTTAGATTAGATGACCCTTGAAGTCCCTTCTAACTCTATGATTGCTGGAATACAGCTATTTACTGCACTCACAGCTTGACATCTAACTATTAACTGATGAAGGCCATGTTGTGACGAACAAAGAGACTTGTGTGGCTTGAAGCGATGGCTAACACAATATACTTTTTAAAGAGCCACTCTGTGTCAAATGCTCTCAGTTTATGGCTGGCTACTTAACAAGCACAATGGAAACAGAAAGGACCAAATCTCAGCATTTGCAGTAATCTCCTTACCTTTACGTCCTTAATAGCCTCTGTATCTGTGCAAAGCTAGTCTCCAGTGTCCCATAGAGAGCTGGTTTGTACTGGCCATGGCAGGAGAGGCAAGCAAGTACGCAGCCTTGTTGTCTGTTACAACTTCCCTTCAGTGTACCGCTGGGCACAGGTGATGGCTCGGGCTAGGCACATGAATACAATCCTGCCTGGTACGAGCAGCTAGATCGAGCCACTATGGCCAGATTTTAGTGAGTTAGATCAGACAGATTCTAGACACCTCCCAGCTGCAGTGTAGCTACATAAATATCCATCTACATTTTATAAAAGAAACCTTGGAGGCCTGGAGGGGAGATATTGATCCTTTCCCAACATGATCCCAAAGGGACAGAATCCTGCCTGTGATTCCTCTCATTAAGATCTCTGCACTGCCAAGCCAATGGGGCTTGACAAACGACCAAGCCTCCCTGTGGGACCCGGCTGAGATAACTGGATTCATGCATGACCTCCACGGATTTCAGACTAAAGGAAAGAAAGGGCACTGGGTGGCCTGCATCTTGCAACTCCATTTCCTAGAGAAGCTAAAGCTTTTTTTGATGCTAAGGAGAGCCTCTTTCATGGCAATGAGAATACACAGCGTGCATTGGTATTTGACCATCTGGGTAGACTGTCGCTCTTTTCTTCAACTGCTACAGATTAATGGTCTGCTCCAGATAGGAGCGGAGTGCCTTTACTCAGGAGGTGCTCCCCACCTAGCACGATAGGGCTTGAAGGGTCTGTTCCTACTGAAGAGATTCTGATAGGACAGTGCTTGGTGTGCTACAAAAACTAGACTGAGTTAATAGTTTTCCCATTAACTACAGTGAGAACAGGGCCCGGCCCTGTCTGCTGTTAGATTGGCGTGACATCAGGGCTTAATAACCAGAACTATTATGAAATGAATATTCTATGAGACATTGATTCCATTATGCACAGAAACATCAAGTGCAAGGCAGTAATTATTTCACTGTGCACTAATATAAGCAGGACCGGCAGAGGAATTGTGCATGGCACAGTTACTGTCTTTTTTTGGACATAAAGAATATGCAGCCAGTGAAAAGTTAGTATAACATACCTGGCTAAATACAAAAATAGAGTTTACACCATATTCCAAGTTAATTTGTGAAAGAAAATGTTAGAAGTGCATTTGAAGCATACAATGGCTGAGTGAAAAATGCCATCTCATGCAGCGACAGATCTGAACTTTAAATCAAGTTCTGTACAGATGCCTAATTTCTGGTTCAGTAAAAGTCAAATTCATCTTACTATCTATGCCCCATTTCACTTTATTTAGCTGCAGTTTGCAGCTAGTTGCAATGGTGACTTAACCCCAAGAAGATGCTGCAGGATTGGAGGAGAGAGATTGTCAAAAGAATATGAACTGAGTAATACTGGCAATATCTTATCACTATGCATCCAATCTGGCCATCAGGACATGTCTGATCAACCACCAGGAATAGCCATGGAAACAGTGGTGGACAAATCCAAGTCTTTATGGAGCTTACAGTTAAGGCCGCAAGTCTGTCCCAGAGGTCACGGAAGTCACAGGGTCCGTGACTTTCCGTAATCATCATGATTTCTGCAGTGACTGCTACACCTGGCCCAAGAGCAGGGCAGGATCCAACCCCCTCACTGATGACTTATTGGCATATGCTAGAACTGGACTCCCTGAAACCCAGCTCACTTAGAACTCACCTTTGGGCCCCGACTATTAGAAGACTGGGGCTCCTGATTGGCCTACTTCCCATTTAAGCCAGAAGGAGGAACAGGAAGTCATAGAATCACAGGACTAGAAGGGACTTTGAGAGGTCATCTAATCCAGTCCCCTGCACTCATGGCAGAACTAAGTATAACTGGGTTCCACCCTGCTTTGGACTTCACATCCAGCACTACCTGTTCCTGTTTCCTGATCCCAACCATCTAGTTTCCTGATTCAGCCTGATTCCTGGTATCTAATTCATAGTTCCTGACCTTATGGTTCTGCACTCCAGCTGGCAAAGGGGACCTGTGCCCACCCCACAAGATAACCACTTGGCCTGACGGCCTACACCCTAGCCTTGACACTAATAGACAGAACTCCAGCAAGGGACCCATGAAATAAAAGTGAGCTAGGGAAAGTTAAGGAAAAAGCCAAATTTTGCTGCTCCCTCAAGGCACTAAGGTGGAGTCTGCAGCGGGTAGAATGAAAGCAGTACTGTTTATTTAGAAGACGGGCTGCTAAAGAGCAACATCAAGATTCACTGCAGGAGCGTGTGGGGGTGAACCATCCATCAGGTGAAAAAAGGAGCAAAATGTTTGAATTATCAAAAAACAAAAGTTTTTTATGTATCGTTTGTCAATCTTCAGCCTCCTGGACCTTGTGCAATTTCCATTGAGTGACATTTCGTCAACTACGTCTCATCTTATTAGCATTTTAAAGTGGCAAGTGACTTTGAAAGGGCTACAATATGTCGTCAAATGCACTTATGTGGCTTCTATTTAAGTCAATGGGAACCATACCCTTGTAGCTACAGTCTTAAAGGACTATAATAAAAAACGTCCTTGCTGGGGTTCTTTATTTGGTCTATGGAGATGAAGTAGCATTGGAAAAGATGAAAGCCAGAAAGATGACCTACCTGAAATGGGGGCCCAAGTCGAGTGCTGGAGCAAAGGCTTTGTCCATTACAATGGTGGTACCAATGCCAACGGCCTGGACTGGGATCACATAGGTATTGCTGTTTTCTATGAACAAGTTCACCTTGTCTTGGAATTTCACCGTGTCATCCAAGTTAGCAATCAGAGTCAGCGATACCTCTGCCTCTGGGGGAACTACACCTTCACTGGGCTCAATCCTCCACAATGAGTGACTGCAAGCCTGCAACAAGAGACAAAAGCTAAGATCAGAATAGAGCCATTGGCCTCAATGTCCCCGTGAGGCACTCCAGGATATGATTAAAAGGGAGAGAAAGCAATGACGGGCAGGGAAAAAGCAGCATCTTGGGCTGAAATGATTTCTTAAGGAACTCTATGTTTTAATGTTCTAATTCATCACATCTAATAATGAAGGCTGAAACCACACGAGGACTGTTGTAATCATTGAGGTCTAGCAGGCCTATGTGACTTGTGAGCCAAACTGTTGGAAACTAGGTAAAGATTCATGAATTATTACAATGACCTGTTATATAAAAAATGTTTAAGAAAGATTTGAGAAGGAGAAAAAGACTGAATTAATTTAAACAGAGATGGTTTACTGATGCCACTCAAGGACGGTGTTAAGATCAGCATGGTAGACAAGAAAAGTATGAGACTGGAAATCAATGGACCAAAATTTGTGCTTCAGAAATTTAGCCTAATTGGTAGAGACAATAATGAAAGGATGGGCTATTCTACACTTTTTGAGGCCCTTTTAGAAAGGGAAATGGGGGTGAAACCATCACCATGGCTGCAACAGAAGAATTTTTTCAAAGACACCAGACCCTGAGACTCATTACTACATCAGTGAGGACCCCAGCCTGATACACGTGAGATCCTGCTCTGTCTTCTCCTTCTTCGTGTGTCCCTTTCTGTCCCCCACAGTTTCCCTCCTGTCCTACCCCCACCCATGGCTTTTCACCAGGTCCCAAAATCAACTGCACCAGCCCATCTAGCTCTGCTCAGCCTGTCTGTGAAGGACCAGTGAAGGAGAGGGACCAGACCAGACCAACCAGATGATGTCCCTGACCAGGCACATGAGAGGGGGTACAGAGCAACAGCTGTTATGCCCAAACTGCCAGTCCAAAGCACCCAGAAGGACTGACCCGCTGCCCCATAGCCTGAGAACATTAACAAAAGCTGTATTTCCCGCTCCATTCCTACCTTATCTCTTCTCTCCCTTTTGCATCTGTTTTGTCAAAAGCAGGAAAGTTACTATTGTTCCCGACTCAAAATTGAACAGAACTAATCCTCTCCTCTCCACTAAGGAGGACTGTTTGACAGCATGAGACACTAACCAATACTCACCCTTTCTAAAAAGAGACGTTGATATGTTTTGAATTTTTGTTTTACATAGCCACGCAATCTCAGTTTCAATCCTTTTTGCCTTATTTGATTCCTTCCCTTTCGTGTCTTTCAATCAATACATTTCTAACCTCTGGCATTCATTTTCTGGTGTGCTTGCCATGGTACTAAGCAGGCCACGGTCTCTAGATACCAAACCCCAAATTTTGTTTAAACTCTTTTGCATTGGACAGTTTCAGGCTCAGGTTAACACTTTTGGCTCTTTGGGCACATACAGTCCATCTAAATTAATACAACAGGACCCAGGGGACAGAACCTTTCACCTGCAAGTCACTATTTCAAATCCAGCTCATGTCAGCAGTGACCGCAAGCGATTACCATCTAATGGCTTGTGGCCAATGTGACCTCCATGAAATGAGTTTGATGGTCCTGTTCCAGTTCCTAGGGGAGATAACCAGATTACAAAAAAAACAATCCCCCACCACTGACACTAATTAGCATTCTTGCTGGCAGGGTAGGCAGAGAGGCCACGGACTAAATGAGTCATGGAATCGGAACCGCTCTCTATCTAGTGCGGGTCCGTTGGGGATGGGTCAGGGCATCCTGGCAGGACATTGTGGAAGAAATGTACACCTGTTCAGTGGATAGAGAACATTAGCCATGAAACTCACCTTTCCCAAAGAGCCTGTAGACTAAATTGGCCAATGGGAAATGTGCTCATTTACTCTAGTTGTGGGCTGATGGTAAAATCAGACACTAATAGGATAAGAAAGGGTTTTCTTGGGATAGCTAAAACCGTCACCCTGCTCTTATTCAGGATTATTCCCAAAAATGTACTGATGTGTGTGTAATTTTTAACTCCTCCTGGCCCACATACACTCTGGCTAGTGCAAGGAGGTGTCATTCACATCTCCAGCTTGGCTGAAGGCCAATGAATATTTCTCTAATGAGAGCAGCTGGTGTTACCACCTCCATTCACAGGTTGGGTTTTCTATCAAGGGAGGCTGCTTTGGTTTCTAATGGGTGCTACATAAATGTCCACAGAAAGATGAAGCTGAATTCAAGTACCACACTGCTGCTACTGCTGCAGGGGTTACTTAGTTTGACAATAAAGCTGTAAACCAAAGGAATGACTCTGCAAAATCAGCTAATCAAAATTCAGATGCAGCCAGCAAGGTCTTTTCTCAAGAGTTAGGCTGTGTTTTTCAAAGGCATCTAAGGACTTTGGCATCCAATTTCCAGTGAATTTCAATTGGACTCATTCTCTAATTTCCTTAGGCTTTGGAGAATCCAAGCCGTCAACGTTTATGACAAAACAGTATGTTAGTTAACTATCAGAAAGGAAACCAAAACTGAGCCCTGTGATTGGAGTTTCCCCAAGTACTCTCCTCCTGTCTCCTAAGTAGCCCTTCTCAAAGACCTGTCCTTGAAGGCTTGTGTGATGAGAGTGGTAGAAACTGAGCTAAGCCTTTTGTGAACACACAGAATACCACGGCTGGAAGGGACCCCAAGAGGCCATCTCATCCAACCTCCTGCTCAAAGCAGGATCAATCACCAAATAAACCATCCCAGCCAGGGCTTTGTCAAGCTGGGCCTTAAAAACCATCTCCCTGGGAAACCCATTCTAGTGCTTCACCACGCTCCTAGTGAAAATTTTTTTCCTAATATCCAACCTAAACCTCCTCCACTGCAACTTGAGACCATTACTCCTTGTTGTGTCATCTGCCACCACTGAGAACAGCCTAGATCCATCCTCTTTGGAACCCCCCTTCAGGTAGCTGAAAGCAGCTATCAAATCCCCCCCCAATCTTCTCTTCTGCAGACTAATAATCTCAGTTCCCTCAGCCTCTCCTCAAAAGTCATGTGCTCCAGCCCCCTAATCAGTTTTGGTGCCCTCTACTGGACTCTTTCCAATTTTTCCACATCCTTCTTGTAGTGTGGGCCCCAAAACTGGACACAGTACTCCAGATGAGGCCTCACCAATGACAAATAGGGGGGAATGATCATGTCCCTCGATCTGCTGGAAATGCTCCTACTTACAGAGCCCAAAATGCCGTTAGCCTTCTTGGGAAGAAGGGCACACTGTTGACTCATATCCAGCTTCTCATCCACTGTAACCCCTAGGTTCTTTTCTGCAGAACTTCTGCCTAGCCATTCAGTCCTTAATCTGTAGCAGTGCATGGGATTTTTCTCTCCAAAGTGCAGGACTCTGCACTTGTCCTTGTTGAACCTCATCAGATTTCTTTTGGACCAACCGTCTAATTTGTCTAGGTTTGTTTAATTTGTCTAATTATTGGATTTATTCAGAATGACCCATGCAGGTCATTTCCACCAGCATCATCCTTAGGCGTCTTTTTCAACAGAGACTAATTGTCCTCAACAGAATCCCTCAGTGAGCTGTCTCGACATATACAGAGGGAGTTAGACAAATTAGAGGGTTGGGCCAAAAGAAATTTGGTGAGGTTCAACAAGGATAAGTGCAGAGACTTGCATTTAGGATGGAAGAATCCCATGCACTGCTACAGACTAGGGAGCGAATGGCTAGGCAGCAGTTGTAAAGAAAAGGACTTAGGGGTTACAGTGGATGAGAAGCTGAATATGAGTCAACAGTGTGCCCTTGTTGCCAAGAAGGCTAACGGTGTTTTGGGCTGTATAAGTAGGGGCATTGCCATCAGATTGAGGGACATGATCGTTCCCCTCTATTCAACATTGGTGAGGCCTCATCTGGAGTACTGTGTCCAGTTTTGGGGCACACACTACATGAAGGATGTGGAAAAATTGGAAAGAGTCCAGAGGAGGGCAACAAAAATGATTAGGGGCCTGGAGCACATGACTTATGAAGAGAGGCTGAGAGAACTGGGATTGTTTAGTCTCCACAAGGGAAGACTGGGGGGGATTTGATAGCTGCTTTCAACTACCTGAAAGGGGGTTCCAAAGGGAATGGACCCAGACTGTTTTCAGTGGTACCAGATGACAGAACAAGGAGTAATGGTCTCAAGTTGCAGTGGAGAAGGTTTAGGTTGGATATTAGGAAAAACTTTTTCACTAGGAGGGTGGTGAAGCACTGGAATGGGTTACCTAGGGAGGTGGTGGAACCTCCTTCCTTAGAGGTTTTTAAGGTCAGGCTTGACAAAGCCCTGGCTGGGATGATTTAGTTGGGGATTGGTCCTGCTTTAAGCAGGGGGTTGGACTACATACCTCCTGAGGTCCCTTCCAACCCTGAGATTCTATGACATCTGGGGTAGAAAACACAATCTCCAGCATCTTTTAACTGTACATTTGTGTTTTAGTGCTCTGAATAATGCAGAAAGCGGGAAAGGCCAGGGCCATCCTTAGGCATACACAACATGTGCAGCTGCGCAGGGCACCTGAAAATTTGGGACACCACTGGGTCTTAGTGTCCACCCTTCTACCATTCCTATCCCTCTTCTGACCCTTCCTGCAGGCTCCCACAGCTGGCTGCTGCAGCCTGGTGTGTCTTCCTCGGGAGGGGGTCTAGTAGTTAAAAGTGAAAAAGCCTCCAGCCTGCCAGACCTATTAGCACAAAACTGAAACTGTTAAAGAGCCATTCAAGGGGTAATTAAGCCATTTAACAGGCATTTGCCAACCCTCAGATACATACCGCCAGTTTCTGAATTTACTGACAAAAACAGATGTGCATTACTGTAATATTTACTTAGAACATGTCAGTCTACAGGACCTTAGTTTAAAATTTGCCTTAAAAATATTTCATTAGTCAGTTGGTGAAGATTATAAAAATCACATCTCTAAAAAAACCTTGTATAGATTTTTAGACGCACAATCATCTTTAGCCTTAAATGCTTGGATCTTCAGACATATAGTTTGTAAAATAAATCCTTCAAAGGACCACTCTTATCTAATACACATATTTTAACTACTATAGTAAAAAAAAACTTGCTTCCAAAGTCTTCCTGTCCATCCATTTCTCCCTTTACCTCTTTTCCCCCCTTGAACAGGGGCCCTAAAGGGACAACACCCCATTCCTTCCAGATAGCTAGACAAAGAGTTTCCCTTTCTTTACTTCTGACTATCTGATGAACTAGTTTTAAGAGAACCCTCCAGCAAAATCAGTAACTTAGTAAGATATAAAATCCTTTGTTATGCCTAAAATCTTTGGAAACATATTTTTTAATGTCTATTGTTATGGAGATCAGACAAAGTAAATGAGTGTTCCCTTTTTCTAAAAGCAATGAACATTGTTATGAACACACTAAATCTCTGTGACTGATTAATTTAAAATAATATCTTTGTTTCAGTGAGTTAACTATGTAGTAATCTGGAATGGTTACTTTATGAAGGCTTAAGAGTACATTTAAAATATAAAATCAGCTTAGAAATACCGATTAAGAAAATGTAAAACAGAGAAGAGCTGAATCATGTATTCCATAATATTTAATGTTGTATTCAGCAAAACAGCTGACTCACCCTCACTACAAAGTTTTTGCAAAGAAATGTCTGACAAGCTTCAGGGCATATCAAAAGACCTGTGACTGATATTTTTTATTCTCAAGTTTAGTGCTTTTAATTAGGTACCTTCTGCATGTCCATTCTGCGTGAGGGAGAGGGTACCAGGGACTCTGTGGGGAACTGTGACTCTCTACCACCGTGAGGTGGGCCGGGCGTCTCTTTATCCTTTGCTGTGTCACCCGCCCTCGCCCCCTCCCCACCCACCAGGCTGTGAACTCGGGCTGCCATCAGGCATAGGGGTACCAGTTTAATGATACTGCTTAGGGCCCCATAATTCCTAAGGACGGCCCTGGGAAAGGCCGTTAAACATGGTCTAGGACAGCAGTGGCCAACCTGAGCCTGAGAAGGAGCCAGAATTTACCAGTGTCCATTGCCAAAGAGCCACAGTGATACATCAGCAGTCCCCACATCAGCTCTCCCCCCAGCACATTGGAAAACTGGCGCCTGTAGTGGCAGCCCTGGAGTCGGTGCCTATACAAGGAGCCGCAGATTAACTTCTGAAGAGCCGCATGCGGCTCTGGAGCCACCGATTGGCCACCCTTGGTCTAGGAGATCCAGAAGGACTCACTCACAACCACCTGAAAGACTATGGAAATATGTGAGAACACAGCATTTTCATGAAAAGCAGAGATTTGTTCACTGCTGGAAATGGACTGAACAGCTGTTTGCCTCAAGTGAGATCAGCTCTACTGGGTATGTGTCCATCAGCCGTGGAGCTCTAACATTATGACAGCCAACTAAATGAAGAAATACATCAGAAAACAAAACAGCACATCAAAGTGCAGGAGCATTTAAAAGGATTCCAAATAACCTTCCCAAACATTTTTAGGGTTACTGGGGGGAGAGTGTCTGAGGAAGTGGGCAGAGCCAGTTTTTACCGGAAAAAGTGAAAAATGATCCCATGGAACAAGCTCTTTTGGGGCTGTGCTGGTTTCTGACAGTGTAAGGGCCTCTCCCCAGTTCTGTGACAGGTTTGCTGCAGTTCAAGTCACTGCAGACCCAGGGCTTTAAAATGACATTAAATACATTACACTGGCAAAATTAATAAACTCAGTCAGATCCATTTAATTTGTAGCTCCCCACAGCCTCAGGGAGAGGAATCCTTAAAATAGAACCGCAAAGCAAGAGGAGACAGCCTACCAGAGGGCAGTCTGTTATCTCTAGCTCCAGTGCCATGCTTCACTGTCTAGATCAGGAAGGAGGGAGATCTAATTATCGGACCCACTTTGCTCCTGCACCTGATGCACTCTATCTGAGATACAGCCTTTATTCTTTGGATTTTGGATCCTTTCTCCAGAACTCTGAGGTTCAGACAGCTACCAGGGTGTTATCTGCCTCTTGTTTCAGATTCCAGGACCTTGTATTTGAATGTAAAAAAAGCCAAACATCATTCTGGGATGTATTAGCAGGAGTGTTGTATGCAACATAGAACAAGTAATTCTTCCTCTCTGCTCTATGCTGATTAAGCCTCAACTGGAGTAGTGTGTCCAGTTCTGGATGCCATATTTCAGGAAAGATGTGAACAAACTGGAGAAAGTCCAGAGAAGAGCAACAAAAATGAATGAATGTCTGAAAAACATGACCTCTGAGGGAAGATTAAAAAAATGGGTTAGTTTAGTCTGGAGAAGAGAAGACAGACGGGACATGATCATAGAATCAAAGAACAGGAAGGAACCTTGAGAGGTCATCTAGTCTAGTCCCCTGCACTCATGGCAGAAGTAAGTATTATCTAGACCATCCCTGACAGCTGTCAGGAATGGTCTAGATCAAGGGTGGGCAAACTTTTTTGGCCCAAGGGCGACATCACGGTTACAAAACTGTATGGAGGGCCAGGTAAGGAAGGCTGAGCCTCCTCAAACAGTCTGGCCTACCGCCCTCTATCTGATACCCTCCCACTTCCTGCTCCCTGACTTCTCCCCTCAGAATCCCCACATCTAGCCCAGCCGCTCCTTGTCCCCTGATCGCCCCCTCAGGACACCATCCCCTATCCAACCCCCTGCTCCCTGTCCCCTGACTGCCACGACCCCTATTCACACCCCGGCACCCTGACAGGCTCCCTGAGATTCCCATGCTTATCCAACCCCCTGCATTCCCTGTCTCCTGACCACCCCCCTCAGAACCTTCATCCCATCCAACCACTCTCTGGGACTCCCTGCCCCATATCCAACCCCCCGGCCCCTTACCATGCTGCTCAGAGCAGCATGTTTAGAAGCCACATGGCCCAGCCGGAGTCAGACATGCTGCCCTGCAGGAGCATGCAGGTCCACCCCCAAGAGCGCTGCCCACGCAGTGCGCTGAGGCTGCAGGGGAGGGGAAACAGCGGGGGAGGGGCCAGGAACAGCCCCCCGAGCTGGGAGCTCAGGGGCTGGGCATGACAGTCCCGTGGGCTGGATGTGGCCCACGGGCCATACTTTGCCCACCCCTGGTCTAGATAATACTGTCAGGGTGGTTAAGCACTAGACTAAATGGCCTAGGGAAATTGTGGAATCTTCATCACTGGAAATTTTTAAGAGCAGGTTAGACAAACCCCTGTCAGGGATGGTCTAGATAATACCTAGTCCTGCCATGAGTGCAGGGGACTGGACTAGATGACTTACTGAAGTCCCTTCCAGTCCTACAAGTCTATGATTCCATGTGAACACCACTGCTCTAGCATTCCCATTGAAATGCATGAGTGCTAAAGAAATCTGTGAATAAAGGGTAACCATTGTTCACTCCCCCAGCCAGACCACAGATGCTGCATAAAGCCTTCTGAACTTTCTCCAAAGCATTACTGACCCCGGGCATTCACTTCTTTTAAGCTCTTGATCATTTAAAATGGACGACTTGAAGACAACACATCAGAGGCCAAGACAAGCCTAGCTTGTTTAAAACACACATGGTACCACCATCCCTCTCCAGCTCTCCTGCACCTATTACACATCTGGTCACTAGCACGAGGGAAATCCAGTAGGGTGCAGCAAAACAGAGACTATTCTATTAACACGTTCTATTTCAAGCCCAAAGACATTAAGTTTAGGTTGACATTAATGTTCAATCTATCTTCTGAATCATGCTGACACGAAGTAGCTGGCCCGAAAAGGAGACATGATAGCTTTGCTGCAGAAGTGAATCTGTGAGTCTGCTATCAGACGTAGCTTATTTATCAGTGCTTGGCACAGAGTCAGGCAGCACATTGTCCCACATAAACTAACACTGAGGAATAGTGATGGAATGGTTAAATGTAGGCAGCTGTGTGCGTTTCCCACCATAACACAACACGGACCCGCAGTGCTCCATCATCCCTATAGCTGACCACATCAGAGAGGGACATTAACCCTGGATAAAAAGGATTTGCATAACATACTAATTAGTTTGGTGCGGGTCCAAAGGAAGGGCCTAGTGTTAGGACACTGCAATGATAGGAAAACAATGAAGACATATAGGGCCAGAGTCACACCAGTATCTGTGTTGGCTTCTGCCAACATAAATCCAGGGGGTGACCCCAAAGATGGAAAATCTGCTACAGAAAGGAGAGGTCATGACTTCCCCACCTCACACAGTGTCTGAGCCCCCCAAAATGGATATTAATAGAATTCTAGTGCAGAGCCCCCCAAAATGGATATTAATAGCCAATAGCGTCAATGTACTAGTCCTCATGTGGCCCTCGTGTTGATTTGAGTTTGAGATCCCTGATCTAGACTGTTCTCAATGGTACCAGATGACAGAACAAGGAGTAATGATCTCAAGTTGCAGTGGGGGAGGTTTAGGTTGGATATTAGGAAAAACTTTTTCCCTAGGAGGGTGGTGAAGCACTGGAATGGGTTATCTAGGGAGGTGGTAGAATCTCCTTCCTTAGAGATTTCTAAGGTCAGGCATGACAAACCCTGGCTGGGGTGATTTAGTTGGGGATTGGTCCTGCTTTAAGCAGGAGGTTGGGCTAGATGCCTCCTGAGGTCCCTTCCAACCCTGATGTTCTATGATTCTATGAGTATATGTCTCATGCAGCCAGTAGTACAACATCATTGGAAGTTTTAAAAATTATGAATGATAACTTTTTAACAGAGAAAGAATTGCACCTAACATGAGGTATCACAGATAAAAACTAGAAGTTGCTGATTGCTTAGGGTCCTGCTTACATTCAATAAGGGCAAAGAGAACAGTCCCAAATGTATTCATCTATCTATTTATCTAATTTCCCAAAGCTGAGGAAAGTTTGAGTGAAATTGATTGGTAGGAAAAATTTCTCTAGATAAATGTGAAAGAAAATTGAGTCTTCTTTAAGAAGAGTTTATTAGATGGTTAAAAAGCCAGGGTTTAACAACTGAGAAAGAGGACTACTCTGATTAAAAGCCCATCGTGATTCACTGACCAAATGAAGGCAGGAATTATAAATAAAAAAGCAATATGGACCCAATGGGAAAAGTGCAAACTGTATACAACTATTATACATTAGAAGTGATGAAGTGCAGAAAATTGACAGGGGACATGAGTTGGGACCCATGACATTCAGTTCAGTTATAGTCAGCTAATTAGTAGGGTTTGGTCACTCTGATCAAGACCTTATAACAGTGAAACAGAATTCTGGCCCTTCAAATCCAGCAGTGTTTAGTTACCAGTCCATCGACCCAGAGTGATCACATTCTCTCTGGCGGGATTTTTAAATGAAGTGGAAATAGGCCCCAGTCCAACTCCAATACAGCTTTCCTGCATGAAGCAACCTCTTCAGCCCCCGACCCCAGTGAGAGACAGTGAATGAAGAGTGCCCAGCTCAAAGTCTGAACAACATGAATCAAAGTAACATCTACAATTACAAACACAATGCCCAGATTGCCAGGTACTGTCTGATCCTGAAGGACCATCACTGCTAGCAGCAGTTCTTAAAGAAGAGTCAAAAGAACAATGGAGAAGAGAGCACAACAGTGACAGCAGTGTCCAATGCAGAGCCAATGCTAGGCATAAGCAGACTAAGCAATTGCTAAGGGCCCCAAGCAGCTCAAGGAGTCTCCCTTTAGTTATTAGTACATGTTGGGGGGCGGGGAGGAGGAATATTCCTGCTTAGGGCCTCCAATGGGCTAGCGCCATCCCTGGTCTAACGGGCAATTAGCCAGGCAGGGAGATACAGTCCAGTGACCCTTTCAGTTGCACAATGGCCCCAACATTCAGAGTGGCTGCTCCACAACTCCCCTCTTCTCCTACCAGGGAAAGGAAATGCTGTGGGGAGGACAAAAGCCTTCCGCAGAGAGCAGACCAAGTGCAATTCAATGTATCACCAGTCAACAACCAAGGAGGCCTCATCTTGCCAATTTACAAAGCCCTAGGCTTAAATCCAGAAATACTGGCTGCACTTTTAAAAACCAGAGAGACCTAGTGCAGAGAAGAGAAACAGCTCCTTTAACTGCAAAGATTAGAGCTAGGAGCTTCTCTTGGGAATGCCAGAAACATCTTTGTAATAGGGTGGTAGCTTCTAGGGCTCTGAATCCTAAGCTCTGGCACTAGAATCCTAAAGAAAGATGCAGAGCAGTTACTGCTGACTCATGCTGATAAGTGGATCGTGTTAGCTCTATTTAGGTTTGCAGCCAAAGGACCTGCTTCATCATCAATGGATCAATGGAAAGACTCCTACTGCCTTCACTGAGTGTTGAAGAAGGTCCAGAGATGTGGTATACAAATGGCACAGCAATCAGCTGATCAAGTAGGCTAGCTTCAAGATTCACACCCTGGAAAGTTCTGTCCTCTGGTAAGTTTTAGAATGTCATTTCCTTACTATAGAGACGGGCATTCCATCATGTACCCCAGATTAAAGAGGACTGTCCACAGCATTTTGGAATTTGGCAGGATAAACAACAGCATGTCCCACTGGGCCAAGTACCATCCTCAGATGCAACCACACACTCCCCATGAACTTTCCCAGTGTTTTCAGCATTTGCTCAAACGGTTCAAAGTGTTCCCCTCTGTTTCAGCATTCTAGAGTGTATTGAGGATAGATCTGATCTTGGCATCAGGCAATTTGAGCATATCCATTGGTTTGCAGAAACCTCATTAGCTTGCTCCATCGCAGGCAATTTGCACAGCAATGTAGAATTATCTACTGAGATGAGGTCTGTGTAGGTCTTTCTTACTGATAGTCTCTCCGAACTGCTCACAGAGAAGTCAGCTCACAAAGGAAAGGTCCATCTGGGTCAACTTGCTATTGTCATCATGCTCTAATTCCATCAGGATTCCTATGGCCCGAAGCGAACATGCATTCATCTCCATTTTACCTTTACAGAGCTAGTAATACTTAGAATTTCACAGAGTTTAAGGGCAGGAGAGACCATTAAAGCATCATATCCTTACAGTATAGAGCCCCTTCCACTGTCAAAGCACTCTACACATATTCATCAGTTAACCCCCATATTGTCCCCATGAATAAGTCCAGTATTATGCTCATTTTATAGATGGGAAGCTAAGGAAGAGAGGTGAAGAGGCTTATCCATGGCCCTAGAGAGAGGATTAGATCTCAAATTCCTGGCTTCCAGTCCAGAACTTAGACCATTGGTTCTCAACCTTTGAAGATGACTGTACCCCTTTCAGGAGTCTGACTGGTTTTACATACCAGCAAGTTACACCACACTTAAAAACTCCTTGCTTACAAATCAAACACAAAAATACAAAAGTGTCCCAGTGAACTAGCACTGAACAATTGCTGACTTTCTCCTTTTGTCTGTATGAAATTGTAGATTGCACTGACTTTGCTAGTGTTTTTATGTAGCCTGTCGTAAAACTAAGCAAATATCTAGATGAGTTGATGTACCCCTGGAAGACCTCTGCATAACCCCCGGAATACATTTTGAGAACCGGTGACAGACCATTCCTCTCATGCTATATGCATCTACCATGCCACATACTCACACTATCGTTGTCCCAAAATCCAGAGTTTTGGAGTCTGCAGCATTTAAGCCATTAGGTCACATTTTCAGATACTCTCTGATTTTGCAGGCAAAATAAATCAATGGTGAAAATGTTAGAGGTGCACAGTTGCACGCATATGTGAGTAAATGACCAAACTGAGAGTGCAAATTAGTGCACGTGGCTAAGCAGGTGCTTCAATAAACAATTCTCTTTCTTCACATATCTCTGTAACTTTCTCTTCACATAAGTGTTTTTACTAATGACTTCATGCCGGGAGAGAATCCCCTGAGACTGAGCAGTGCCTGACCGGTATCCACATGGGAGGAGGTGCTGTCTTGTTTTCACTTGGATGTTTTCTTCTTTGAAATACACATAGAAACCAATGAACGGTACAGAGAAGGCAGACTGAGCCCTGCTATTTACCTTCCCTCCCAAGGCATGAACAAGGGGACATGCTATGAAACTGAAAGGCAGCACGTTTAAAACTGGTAAAAGGAAATACTGTTTTACACAAGGCATAATTAACCTGTGGAACTCACTGACACAAAGTATCAGTGAGGCCAAAAGCTTAATAGGATTTAAAAGAAAGGATTTGCATTGATATGTATAAGAATTATTATTAAGAATAATATATTCAGCTCTTTTCATCGGTAGATCTCAAGGTGCTTTCCACAAGAAGGTCAGTGGAATAGACTGAGAAACTGAGGCACAGAAAGGTGAAGTGATTTGCCCAAGGTCACCCAGTAGCAGAGCCAGGAACAGACCCCAGGTCTCCTGTCTCCCAGTCCAGTGCTCAGTCCCAGTTCCTTTAGGATGAACATTTATAATGAATATGAAGGCTCATGCTTCATATAACTAACTGATGAGGGGTAGAAGAATCTTTATTAAAGCCAATCTCGGTCCCAGGAAATTAGGGAGACAAGATGGGCGAGGGTAGCGAAATGAAGACTCACCGGCACAGCGCCTCCTGCTGGTCATCTGGGAATTAGCTCTTTTCAGCTCCAAAGCGCTTCCTGGCAACCAGTGTCTCACCTGCCTTAGGGTCTCTGTGTCCCTCCCACATCCCAGTGCCCTTTTACCTTGGGGTGCAACCCCCAGCAGGTATCCCCACTCTCTGGGTCTCCCCTCCCAGGGGAACCCCCAACCCTCTAAACCCACCTTGCCTCAGTGGCTACTGCCAATCATCATCTAGCCCCCACTCCCTGGGGCAGACTGCAGTTTGTAATGGCGGCTCATCAGTGACAAGAGTGTAGGACCTGCTGCCTTTGCCTATCCCCAGGCTGCCTCTCTGCAGCCCTAGTACCTTTCTTGGGCCTTTAGCAAGGCCTGCAGTCTGGGGGTTTACCAGACTGGAGCTCCCCAGCTCCTCTTGCCTTTCCCCAGCACTACTCTACCTCAGGTACCCTTCTCCCAGGCAGCCAAGCCCTTCCCTCTCCAGGGCTAGAGAGAGACGACTCAGCTCCTGGCCCACAACCCTTTTATCAGGGCCAGCTGGGCCCTAATTGAGCTGGCCACAGCTACGGTTGCTTCCCCAATCAGCCTTTCACAGCCGCAGCCCTCTCCAGGGCTGCTTTTAACCCACATTTTCCAGGAGTGGGGAAGCTGCCCCACTCCAGTGAGGTAATATCTTTTATTGGACCAACTTCTGTTGGTGAGAATGTTCTTTCTGCTGAGTCATTCCTCCTGACTAAGTTGAATAGAGCCCTATAGAGAAGTGATACAGAATATGGAGCCTCCTGCTGGGTCCCAGGACAATTGTCGGGAGGAGTCCCTTCAAAACAGACTGAACACAGCATAAAGCAGGCGTCCGCAACCTTTCAGAAGTGGGGTGCCGAATCTTCATTTATTCACTCTAATTTAAGGTTCCGCCTGCCAGTAATAGAGATTTATGGAGATATACCTCTCTCATAGAACTGGAAAGACCTTGAAAAGTCATCGAGTCCAGCCCCCTGCCTACACTAGCAGGACCAAGTACTGTCCCCTGACAGATTTTTTGCCCCAGATCCCTAAATGGCCCCCTATATTTTAAAGTTTTTAGAAGGTCTCTTTCTAGAAGTCTATAATATAGAACAAAACTATTGTTGTATGTAAAGTTTTTTAAAATGTTTAAGAAGCTTCATTTAAAATTAAATTAAAATGCAGAGCCCCCCGGACTGGTGGCCAGGACCCTACATCATGTACAGATGCAGTGTGTATAAATTCACACACCAACTTACAAAAAGTTACACTCTTTCTGCTTTTAGACTGGTGCTTTTGGTATGAACAAGCTTTGCATCTTTACTGATCTGCTGATGGGAGTGACTCAGCATCCAATGCATACCAATCAAATCTAAGCGTCCATGCTGGAGCAGAGCAACGGGGTTCTATAGAAAGGGAATCCTGATAATTATTTACCTAGTTGTTTATTTTAGATGAGTTGCTACCGACATTTAGGGCACAGTTTTCAAAGGGATCTGATCCTGGCCCCTAAATGTGTGCCTGAAGATCCAAATTTGTACATCTGCATGACAACAGTACACACAAATTGTTACCTCTAACCACCCGCTCTGAATCCACAACTTTTGAGGTCATTTTAGCCTGAACTCTCCGTCCCTGGCTAACTTCAAAGCTGGAAACAGGACATCACGTAGGCTGTTTGGAAGCATCAGCGGGCCCTCTGAGCAATTCCACTGGGGACATCAGTCCATGGACGTTTCAACATTTGTGACGATGTTTGCGGGGAGAAATGCTTGGCTGAGTGAATCACTTGGCCCTTGCCTGCCCATAGTGACTCAGCAAGGTGAGATTCCAACCACAGCTTTCATCTTGATGGGAAGGGGTAGTGTTGCTGAAAGCAGTTCACCCCGTGACAGGTCTGGGGGAATTTAGAGGCTCTCAGCAGGATTGTGTAGATTTGTATATTATGGATTGTTTTGGGTAGTCATATATTCTACATCCGTGTGATCTCCAATCCCCAGAGCTTTTCAGTGTGTTTTTATAAAAGACCTACTTCCCCTTAAAGCGAACAAGCTACTGGAAAGCTGGCTGACCAGACAGGAACAGCAACTTGCATACACTAATTAAGACCAAAGAAGTAGGATGAAGATGGACATACCCATGGAGGCCTTTTCTCTTTACATTTTGAATGCTATCACCTGCCTCTATCTTCTGCTGTTGTTTGCTGCTAAATCCAATCTTCTTCGATCACCAGAGCTGCCCATCTGAGCTCAGCAAATGCTCCATAAACTTCAATCAATATCCATTTCTTCCCAAGAGTAAGCTGCAATCAATAGGCCTGACTTCAAAGATCCAAGGTTTCATGATTTGCTACTAAAGGGGAGAGAGGTATCACAATGGTCTGTCCTGCAGAGCTATCTAAGCAGTGAAACCAAATGGCAGCTATGGGCATCCTCTAAGTTGGTAA
Organism: Dermatemys mawii; assembly: GCA_007922305.1. Taxonomy (NCBI): domain Eukaryota; kingdom Metazoa; phylum Chordata; order Testudines; family Dermatemydidae; genus Dermatemys; species Dermatemys mawii. Next base: position 2,187,436 of record ML677343.1, on the reverse strand, counting down.
AGGAAGCACTGGTTTTCTTCAGAAGCTCAGACAGTCATCTTGAAAAGAAAGGCACCTACTACGGGTTGCTGCCTATTTCTCTCCAAATATCAGTAGCTGTCTCTCATGCTTGTACCTACCATTTTCATCATAGCAGAACAGATGAGTGGGTGATCTACCAGCAAAACTGATGGTGTGGTGCAAATCCTGCTCTCAGCTGCCTGTGTAAAATATATCTGAGAGCAGATTTTAGCTCACTGGGCAAAACTGAGATCTTCCATCTTCCCTTTCTCTATAATACAGACACAGTGCACCATCCACATGGCGTGCTGTCCACCAGCCATAAGGGAGGTGTTCCAGTTGTCCAGTACAAATCTGTTATGAAAGCTGAGGATCACAAAGTGTTCTGTTAAGGGACACAGAGAGGGATTTCCACATTCACTAGCAGGAAGATGCCAGGCTGGTTAAGCTCAAGGAAACCCCTCAGGTCAAACCCAGGCTGGCACAAGTGGGCACAAGGCTCCTTGACTTCCTCGCCTTCGGCAACCCACGCAGCCACTTTTACAAACCTTCCCTTCAGCACCTGCTCAGGAAGTAGCTGAGCTGAAGTTACTCCCCTGCACTCCATCACAAGGCGCATCTCTATTGCAGCCACAGGTGCGATTTGCAGCACATGTACTCAAGCTAGGTCGTTAAAAACAGAAGTGAGGACATGATGACAGGGGCTTCCGGATGGGCTGCACAAGTCGATATGTACCCAGCGCAGTCAGGTGGGCTTGTGCAGCCCACAGTGAAGCTCACTCTGCTATGTCCTCACTGCTATTTTTAGGGTGTTAGCTAGAGTACAGCTAGTGCTGGTACATCCACACATGCTGCAAATCACACCCATGGTTGCAGTGGAGACGGCCCCGTAGACACCTCTGGGTACTGTGGAAACCGAAATATGAGGAAGTGCAAGAAAAATATTTCTTCAGATGATCGAGAATCATAAAGGACATTTCACGAAAAAAGTAATCAGGAAAAACTGTGCTTGACACGGGGAGACAGGAGAGACACGGCAAAGATGGCATCATTGTGAAGCAATCTGCCACCAACTGGGAAGAGACCAACGGACTGAGGGGTGTAAACTCCAAACTCAGAGCGTGATCCCCTTCCTGGCTAAGGCATCCCCACCCCTAACAAACTCTGACTTTACACTTCAGAACACCTTCGTAGCCTGTCAAGTTGAAAAAGTCGCACAGAATTGAACTGTCTTTTCCGTATAACCTTCCCCAAAGACCCAGAAATACTCTGCAATGCCACAAAATACAAAGACCCTGCAGTGCATTCTCAGCATTTATATAACAACTACACAGTTCCCTTTACAAACAAAGTAGCTTCTATGCAGCAACTGAGCTGCCAAAACTCCCAGTGGGAGTAACACCAGTAAACATCCAGCTCACCTCCCCATTAGTAGTTTGTGGACGATCCCTCACATGCTGTTTCCCATAAAGCTAAAAGTTTTGCGAGCAAATTTTGAAGCACAGGCCAGAAGTCAATGTGTGCGGCCCAGTTGTGGGGATCTATGTGGAAGTGCTTACCTTTCAGGAACAAAGAGATAAGATGTCTCTCATATAGGTACATAAACATGATTAGCACAGCTAAACTCCCAGCATTATATCAAGAGAAAGGTTATAAAGAAGATGAAGTGCCAAATTCTGCTTTTAGTTGCATTTATGAGATCCTACTGACACTAATGGGTGACTCCGGTGCACTTGAGAGCAGACTCTGCCAGCCACTTTGGGGAATTATGTCATGCCCATTTCATACTCCGATATAATTTTAGGAGAATGCTGCATATAAAGTCAAATCACAAACTGTTAGACACTATACATTCCAAGCTTCATGTTCATTATAAAATAGCCCCACAGTGGACTTACCATCTGTGCCCAAAATGGCGCAGGAATAACAGTCTGATTGGAGAGGTGGAGTATACGGGAAGCATCCTTCAGAACCTGGATATTGCCGAAATCTATCTGAGCAGGATCCACGTAGACAACCGGGCCTTCACCAATGCTCACTAAATGGATCTTCTGCTCCAGGAAACAGGGGGAAACAAAAACAGGAAAAGTTGAAAGGGGCCAACTAGCTCTCGTTGTTCTCCTCGACTGTTCTCAACTCTTGGGCACAGAACGCTAGGAAATGCGTGGAAGAGACCTGGGATTGTGAGTGATCTTCATGTGAAGGTCATCCATTCAGAATGGTTATCTGGTGATAGAGAAATCCACCTCCCAGTTTGCCACAAAACCAAATGCATTTGTCCTGCAACTCCTCACTTGATAACTAATTTCCCAGCTCTGGAGGCATCAGGTTCCCTCATTTCCAGCACTTCCTGGAGAGCAGGATTTTGGGGCAGCATGGAGGAAGAGGATAGGGCTGTTTGGCTGGCTTTCCCTTCTGGAAATGGCAGTACTGTTGGGGGAATGCGAGTGAAATCTCTTTCTAAAGGCATCAGGATCTTTCATACAGATCTGTGCCATACTAGGCCTCATTATGAACGGAACAATAGTTCGTGTAATTGTTAGGAAAACTTGTGTTTGCCTTTCAGGCTCTGAATACAGTTGGGGAGCACTGCTCTGCTACTGTACTTGCACTTTACTGTTTGGAGAGGATACGTTTTTAATAGAGAAGACTGAAGAGAACAAAAACCACACAGGAAAGAGTCCCTGTAGAGTGTGCACTGATAAACACCTCTTCTGAGAGCACATCTAAGTTTTTAGTCTTCCCCAGCAGAGCATTCAAATGTAGCATGTGACCTTCCAGGATGTTAACCTTTAGTGGTCTGTCATTCATTTTCTACAGAGCATACTGTAAGGAAGATGGGCCACCTAGAATTCCTAGTGTGTCAAATGCACTGGACATGTACATTTGCTGGATGTCCGTTGTAGGTCATTCAGCAGGGAAGTAGATAATATTTTTTAAAATGCTTCACTTAGTGGCAACATTTAACAGGCCATTGCTCACAAGCAAAATGATATAAAAGGAAAAGGAGGACGAGGGAGAAGACATTGCTATCAGTAATTTTCCACGGACTGAAAGGTGTTGCTGGCTCTGTTGATGAGGACAAAGTGTCTGTGTCAATCATTTGGGAATGAATAGTCTGTCCTCTGGCAGGACTGAGTGACCACCTGTTCTGATAGCAGCCAGCTAAAAAATTTGCTGCCTATGGCAGGCTGCAGGCTGATACACCACGGGTAAACCTCAGGCTGTTTTGTACCAGCTCCCTAGCACACAGGATTACTTGCAGCAAATTGAAACTGACATCCAGTCACTTGCAAGTAAAACACAAGGCAACACAGCCATGAAGGGTGAGCGTAGAGAGAAGGATTTTTGGAAGACTGCACTCTGAGAAGGGCTAGAGCAGACTCAAGCTGTTGGGCATTGTTAAGCATAACATAAGAACGGCCATAATGAGTCAGATGAAAGGTCCATCTAGCCCAGTATCCTGTCTTCCGACAGTGGCCAATGCCAGGTGCCCCAAAAGGAATGAACAGAACGGGTAAGTGATCCATTCCCTGTTCTTCATTCCCAGCTTCTGGCATAACATAAGATCATAGGACCATTCTCTTCTTTCTGTTTCACTGATCTAACATTAGAATGACTCCACTGAACTCAGGGTTACATCAGTGCAAGAGAGAGCAGAATAAGGCCCACAACTCTGAAACCAACCATCCGTAGAGCGCTTAGCAGTCTGTTGGCCATACTGCTCACACTGTTCCACTACTGGGGAAAAGTCTGGGTGGCCAGAATGGGACCCACTAAAAGTGTGTTAAAGCTGCAGGGCAGAGCTTGGACAAAATTCAAACCTGGGGCAGCTTTAGCAACAAGACATGCAAGTGTGGACTGTGCTGATGCATAGTGAGCTATTAGCACAGCTCAGATGTTTGCTGCAATTGAGTGAAAGCCAAATGCTGTGCATTAACTCCAACCTAATGGGTGCATTTTTGAGCTTACTGAAGTGCTATTAGTTTTCCCTTAGAAATTATTAGGAGCCCACAACTCACAGGACTCCCATCAGGGTAAGGTCTGACATTAATTTACATCATTAAAGCGAGGCTAAGGCTGAAAGTACACATCATTAATCCAAGGGTAAAATCTTTACATGATCACCATAGTTTGAAAAACAAACCAACCACTAAAAGGTCAGGAAATTCTAACACACACTTCTTTTTGTAATGTGTCTTAACTTTACAAACCACTTATGTGGCTAACTTCAGCCTTGATGGCAAAATTCACCTTCCTCCACTGACAAAGCCACTAGCCAGTGGTTTACATTGTAATGCAAAGAAAAGGCTTGGAGACCTAGGTTGAGATTTTCAGTGCAGTCCAGGGGCGATAGCTGCACACCTTCCATTTATTTTAAAGAAAGCCCACATCCTTTGGACAGCTTTGAAAATGTCAGCCTTACTTTTGGTTAATGGATGCTTAGGCTTTCAGCAGTCCTTTGACGCCCTAGTTCATGCTCATCAGCGATGACAAGCCATTCTGTCATCGTGAAGCGAAGCGATGACTCACCCCTGCGGCGCCTCCTGCTGGTTGTCTGGGAGTTAGCTTTTTCCAGCTCCAGAGTGCCCCCTTCAGGCCTGTCGCTAGCCCTGTGTCTCTCCCAGATACCGGTGCCCCTCTATCTGAGGTGCTGCCCCCTAGCCATGCCCCCACTCTCTCTCCGGGTCTCCCCTCCCAAGGGAAGCCCCACCCTCTATCCTCACCTTGCCTCAGTCTATGGCTACTGCCAGTCAGTACTGAGCCCCTGTTCTCTGGGGCAGATGGGACTGTAAAAACCACTCATCATGGGCAAGGGGGGTTTGGACCTGCTGCCTTTGCCTAACCCCAGGTTGCCTCTCTGCAGCCCCAATGCCAGCTCGTAGGCCTTGCTATCAGGCCTGCAGCCTGGGCAGTTGCCAGGCGGGAGCTCCCCAGCTCCTCTCACCTTTCCCCAGCCCTGCTCGGTGGCTGGCACCCTCAGCCTTCAGGCAGCCAGGTCCTTCTCTCTCTACAACTGGAGGGAGAGCATGTCCCAGCTCCTCCCTGAGCCCTTATAACAGGGCCAGGTGTGGCCTGATTGGGGCATGGCCCAGCTGTGGCTGCCTTCCCAATCAGCCTAACCCTTACTTTCAGCCCCAGCCCTCTTCAAGAGGTGGCTTTTAACCCTTTCAGGGCTGGAGCGGGTAACCACCCCTCTTCACATCACTATTTCAAAAGTTAATGCCATTTTAAATTAAAATGTAACTAACTAAACTTGCTTTAGCTCTCAGCGAGATTAATTCAATAAATACATTTTATCACTCGCCTGGGATGGGGGTCGGTCAGGGAGAGTCCCGGGGGGTCTGGACAGGGCCGGCTCCAGGCACCAGCCAAGGAAGCACGTGCCTGGGGTGGCACATTGTAAGGGGCGGCATTCCGGTCAGTGGGTTTTATTTTGTTTTTTTACTTTGGCAGTTCGGGCAGTTTTTGTTTTGTTTTTTTTGTTTTGCTTGGGGCAGCAAAAAAGGTAGAGCCAGACCTGGGGATTGGAGCAGTCAGGGGGCAGGCGGAGGAGTCTTGGGGGGAGCAGTTGGGGGGGGAGGTTCGGGAGGGGGTGGTCGGGAGTGTCAGGGGACAAGGACCAGGGGGCTGGATGGGTTGGAGGTTCTGAGGGGGGCAGGAAGTGGGTGGGGGTCACATGGGGGGGCCAGGCTGTTTCGGGAGGCACAGCCTTCCCAACCCGGCCCGCCACACAATTTTGCAACCCCGATGTGGCCCTCAGGCCAAAATGTCCGTTCCCCGCCCCCACCGCTTTGTACAGCAGTGAAGAGCCCACGGCAGTTTCTGGGATCAGGCCCATATTCTTCTTGCCAACTGAAACAGGTTTGATCTTTCCTGACTCTTCTCATTATTGGTATGAGCCATGCAATTAACCTCAAAACATGGGACTTCTCTCAGCCAGGAGGTGATAATACAGCGATAGTTACACTCTAAGGATGTACGTTTATTACTGCAGCTTTTGAATGCACCAGAAGAATCCCTGGAATTGTAAAAAACTAGACTGTCCGAATACAAACGTGCTGTGTGCCCGGTCAAAAGAGCATAGACCACCCTCAGTACCGGTCTCCACACTCCAGAGAGAACATTAGGGTGACCAGCTGTCCCGATTCTATAGGGACAGTTACAATTTTTGGGTCCTTTTCTTCTATATATTCCTATTACCCCCTACCTCCACCCCGATTTTTCACACTTGCTGTCTGGTCACCCTAGAGAGCATTGATCTAGACACAAGGTATATTTCATCATCAGTGTCTCACCAGGGGGGATTCTTCACTCCCAAACATGGCTATGGAAGCCACAGTGTCCTGCTCTCCAGTCACCTGGGCTTCCAGTGCTACGGGGATCGCCACAGTGCTATGAGGTTCAATAATGCCACAAGGCGTGGGGCTGGAGTACAACACAGAGGGCTTCTCCTCATACTCCTGTACAGAGACACAACCAGAACATAGTCTTCACCATGACTTCTTTGGAAACTTTCCATTCCTTGACATTTAAAACCATTACAATTATTGCACAGTTAAAAGCCCCGTGTGCAGAACAGTAGGTTCAAAGGGGGGAAGTGACCAGGGTGCAGAGGACTAGCACAAAGTCTATGCTGACCCCTATTTTGAGAATTTATGTGGGACTGAAGACAAGCGCTTGCCTTCTGCTCAGGGGAGAATTTCACCCAGTGCTAGAATATAAAATATGCAAAACAGCACAGCTGAAGGCACACATTTCTAACAGGGAGGGTAATTAACTACTGGAACAGCTCACCACAGGATGTGGTAGGTTCTCCATTACTTGCAGTCTTAGGCCATGGTTACACTGGCACTTTATAGCGCTATAAAGCCCCCACGAGCGCTATAACCTCCTCCCCATCCACACTGGCAAGGCACGTAGAGCGCTATAACTGCTGAGTTATAGCGCTATTGTTAATCCACCTCCTCATGGGGAATAAGGGCTGTAGCGCAGCTGCTGTAGCGCTACAGCAAGGATGTGGACACCCACTGCGCTACAAGTAATCTCTGGAGATGCCTAGAGCCATTTAAGGCAATTGACGTCTCTTCCCTTTGTTTTGAACTCGGCTGGAGGAATGCGGAAGTACCTCTTTAGAGTTTCTCTCTTAACTGGGCAGATAAGCAATGCAAATGTTTAAGGAGGGAGCCTGTGTGAAAACAAAGCCTTCTGTGAACGGAGGCTCGCTGACAGGCTTTCAGAAGAACGGAAAAATCACTGTCTCTCTCCCTCCGCATACACACAACGCGTCCCCCCTCACCCTCCTCGTTTAAAAAGCACGTTGCACCCAGCTGAATGCTGGGATACCTGCCCTAATGCGCTGCTCTTAATGCCGCATTAAGTGCCCCAAATGTGGCCATGCTATACTGCAGGAGCATCTGAGTGTGGACATACAATAGCGCTATACATATTACTGTATAAGGGGACCGCTATAACCTATAGCTCTATAATCTTGTAAGTGTAACCATACCCTTAGAAAAGAGACCCAGTCTTGATTTAAAGGGACCTGATATTGCTCAGTAGAAGTTGTAGGCTTGAGGCAGGAATTACTGGGTAAAATTTTCTGGCTTGTGTTACAGTAGCCCCTTCTGGCCTTCAAATTTCTAAATCTTTCAGGAACTAGTACAGACATTTACTTCCCCGAGGCATCACCTAAAGGCAATCCAGCCAATCGAACAGACTGAATACCAGGAGCACCTGTTCCAAGCATCCCCAGGTTTCATTAGGAAAGAGTTACTCAAAACAATGAGAGAACACACAGTGGCTATGCTGGATGGAGCCCCAGAAAATATGGGACAGTGTCCATGTCTGCCAGATGGAAATAGGAGAAAAAGGAGAGGAAGAACATTATTTTCAATCACCTATGAGGATATTACAAGTAAAAATACAATACAAGGGACTACATTTAATGGCATGTAAATGGAGGAATAAAGTTAGCCAGAAACTGACATAAACAAGTGTAAGTAGCAAAACTTGCACCAGTTGGGTATTCTGCAGGGTCCAAATTTAGCTCTGGGTAAACTAGAGCCATTTCCATTATACCAGAGTTAAATCTGGTCTCAGAGAATTGGAGAAGGAGTGGCCTAGTTGCTTTATCTTACACTCTCCTGTGAGATAGCAAGGAAAGCAACTGTCCCCTCATCCATGTAGGCACAGCAGTTCCATTGCTCTCAGGAGAGATGTCTCCAAGAGGGAGTCACCGTAGGATGAAGGCAGCTTTAGGCTCCATCTGGGGCTCTACAGGGCTCACCAATGGAGGCTCCCAGAAGTATATGCTGAGTCCGTGTACCTTCCAGGCTGGCTCCAGTCCTCATGGGAGGTATGGAGTTGTGAGGCCCATAAGCCAGTGACTTCTGTTGCCAGAGATTGCAGCCTGGTTTTTACCAGTAAATGAAATGGGCCCTTGGCTTGCAAGTTCTGCTTGCTTTGAAAATCTTGTGTAAGTCAACATTGACACCGGCTTTCTAATCAGCTGATGTCTAATGTGTAACTACACCACCATTGAATCCGGCCCGGTGGCTCCCACAGCAGCTGCACCTATTCAGCCCAGCCTACTGCTGACAAACAGAGCTCACAGAAGGCTTTGAATTGTTTCCCTTTCCTGTTGTAGGATGGGTTACACCATGAAATATCAGGGAATACCACACAGACCACCAGCTATGGACTCAGTCAGTGGCTTTCTTCCCTTTCCTCCTGTGAACTATAGCCTCTCAGAAAGAAACCTTTGCTGTTTATAATGTTTTGGATCTTTCAAAGAATCACTCTTGCTTTCAATGTTGTGGGACCCTCCACTTTAGGAACTTGTAAGTTCTCACTTGCAAGAAAGTTCCAAAGAAGAGAACTTAAACATTCTCACATCAGATGCTGGTGAGGCTAGAGACAACAATAACTCAGCATTTGATACTATCTCTTATGCACTAGCTAGGAAATACCTCTTCCATTCTCAGAGAGCCCCAAGGAAATGGAAGAGAAGCAGCAGAAAGGGAGGATGAGATGACAAACCTGAGGGAGAACCCCGTAGCATCCTGGAAGTTCAGCATCGTTCACAAGCACCACCATCTGCTGATAAGGGAACTTCAGGAAACACCGTCCAAACTTCACCACAGGGTTAACCACTCGCAGTGGAGGAACACCACATCTAGCCCCCCAAAAAACAGCATTACAGATACCAAAAGAACATACAGTTTGTTTATTCCCAGAATATGGTGAAATGGCGCATAACACATTTGTCATTGCCACATAGAGGCTTTACACCCATACAGACGTTAAAAATATTAACATTCTTTTTATTTACTTTTTAATCAACAATCTCTGTTAAAGGACATATGGGGAAACTGCCATGGGTCTCTACTCAACAACGTTTTGTTAACACCAGCTAGCATTCAAGCAGGGTGCAATTTCCCAGACTAACCCTGCTAACATTCTGAGCTTTCTTACCTGGACAATAGGTACTGGCTGGTTCGTATTTTTTGTGTTTTCTGCGTGGAAGGAATGTGCAGCTAGAGATTTCTGCCAAATCTGTGTTATTGTGAATTAACTTGACACCCCTGCCCTAAAACCCGACTTGGAAAGGCTGATTGTGGGCTTGGGTTGTGAGCGTCCAAGGAGCTTTCTGTCTCTTGTCATTCCGCAACACCTACCCATTAACCTAGAATACAGATCTTCCTCCCTTATCGTGATTTGAGAAGCCCTTTCTTTAGTTGATAGAAAGAAAATGTCTTAATTTACAAACTGTGGCAACTGCTGTCCTCTGCAGGTTATATGAGAGAGGAGTCAGGGGGACCATGAGGCTGACGAAGGTCATGTCCATTAGTGTTCCTGCATGATGATGTCCTAATTATCCTACAAAATTGATTCCAGGTAGGATTTTCCGGACTCACTGTTGGCCTGACTCTGTTCCCACTGAAGTCAATGGCAAAGGTCACATTGACTTCAAAGGGAGCAGTGTTAAGCCAGTACTAAGATCTTTTAAAACTGCCCTCCCCAGCCATCTGTATACACACAATTATACACACAGGGCCAAATCCTCCCTTTTGTAAAAGCACTGAAGTCAATTGACAGTCCTATAGGAGCTGACCCAGGAAAAATGACTCCTGGCTCAAATTTGGCATGGCAAATAACTAAAACTAGAGGAAAACAGATGAAGCTGAGCTCATTCTATAAAGCAAATAACAATAATAAAATAATAATAATAAATAATAATAATACTCTTCCCTCGTCACTGTCTTTTGTTTATTTCTCTTAGCTAAAATTCAGAATTTTGTCTTAAATTCTTTGGTATTAATCCACATGCTAATTGTCTGAAACTAGCCCCACCACTGCATTGCCATCCATGCCTCAGATGTTTCCATTCCACTTCCACTGCAGGAAGTGAATACACCGCTTTTGTTACAATCGAAGTACAACACTCAGGATGAAAAGGGATAGCTGTCAGACTCTTCACACATGAAATCTGTTGCAAACATTGAAAGTCACAGACAATAAAGAATACTCTTACTCCTCAGTGTTGAAAAAAGACCCAGGGCCCTTCCCTTACCTTTAGTACAGGTGCTTTTCAGCATGTGTTGTTTACAATACTTTGTCACTCCCAGATCAGATTTAGATCTAGTGCCCAACTATGCACAATAATCATATTAAATAGTGGTTCTCGTTTTAGAATGGAGGGATAAATCCAGCATATTGTGTATATGGCAGCATAGTGCAGGTGACACAGGGATCAAAGTCAATACCTCGCTGTGATTAGGAGTGCCAGCACTTCCTCTCCGATACCATCCACGTCCACCACCAATGCCATTTCATATTTCTTCACAGTGTTGGAACATAAGGTCACCTAGTGCAGGAAAAAGGGAACAAAGACTTTACTTTCTAAAGCAATCCCTCAATTGAGGTGCTCATTCAACAACCTCTAGTATCCCCTTTGTTGGGCTTTTGGAACTTGGAGATCATTTGCTGGAAAAGGACTCTGTTGAATAAGGTTGCATTAGTTGTATCAGTGGTTCTCAAGTGAGGATCTTTGGATGATCACTGGTCCAGGAAGCCTTATCTGGAGGACCATTAAGGAAGCATTTTGAGACCAAAATTGTAAGGGTTTGGCAAGTCTAGGACCAGAGATGGATTCCAAGATTATTTTTTTAATATAAAGTGATCCATAGAATGGAAAAATGGGGAAATGTGGCTTTAACAAACTAACTCATTTTTTCTTTTAATAGAATCACAGAAGATTAGCATTGGAAGAGACCTCAGGAGGTCATCTTGTCCAGCCCCCTGCTCAGAGCAGGGCCAACCCTAAATAAATCATCCCAGCTAGGGTTTTGTCAAGCCAGGCCTTAAAAACTCTCCAAGGAAGAAGTTCCAAATAGGATGGAGCTAGGCTGTTCTCAGTGGTACCAGATGACATATCAAGGAGTAATGATCTTAAGATTCTTTTAGCCTAATCCCTCAATTTGTCTAGGTCACTGAACCCTAAGATGCAGTGGGGGAAGTTTAGGTTGGATATTAGGAAAAACGTTTTGACTAGGAGGGTGGTGGAGCACTGGAATGGGTTCCCTAGGGAGGTGGTGGAATCTCCTTCCTTACAGGTTTTTAAGGTCAGGCTTGACAAAGCCCTGGCTGGGATGATTTAGTTGGGGTTGGTCCTGCTTTGAGCAGGGGGCTGGACTACATACCTCCTGAGGTCCCTTCCAACCCTGATATTCTATGATTCTTTTCTGCAGTCTAAATAAGCCCAGTTTCCTCAGCCTCTCCTCATAAGTCATGTGCCCCAGCCCCCTAATCATTTTCTTTGCCCTTCACTGAACTCTCTCCAATTTGTCAATATCCTTTCTGTTGTGGGGGGCCCAAAACTGGATGCAGTACTCCAGATGTGGTCTTATCAGTGTCGAATAGAGGGGAATAGTCACTTCCCTCGATCTGATGGCAATGCTCCTACTAATGCAGCCCAATATGCCGATAGAGTTCTTGGCAATATATCCAGCTTGTTGTCCATGGTAATCCCCAGGTCCTTTTCTGCAGAACTGCTGCTTAGCCAGCTGGTCCCCAGCCTGTAGCAGTGCCTGGGATTCTTCTGACTCCGCACTTGTCCTTGTTGAACCTCATCAGATTTCTTTTAGCCCAATCCCTCAATTTGTCTAGGTCACTCTGGACCCTATCCCTACCCTCCAGCGTATCTAACCCTCCCCTCAGCTTATTGTCATCCGTGACTTGCTGAGGGTGCAGTCCATCCCATCATCTAGATCAGGGGTCGGCAACCTTTCAGAAGTGGTGTGCCGAGTCTTCATTTATTCAGTCCAATTTAAGGCTTCGTGTGCCAGTCCGGAAAGGGCGGGGCTTTGGGCGGAAGAGGAGGGGCTCAGGGGGTCAGCCCGCCCCCGCTCTGGGGTTCCCCCTGCTGGCTCCTTGCCAGCCGGGGTCCCATCCTGCCCCACTGAGCGCCTACTGCTAGCCTGGGTTTCCTTCACCCAGGCTGGCAGTGGGCTGAGACCCCAGCCAGCAGGAGCTTGCAGTGGAAACCCCAAAGCAGCGGTGGGCTGAGCCGCTCAGTCCGCTCCCGCTCTGGGGTTCCCCCTGCTAGCCCCTTGCCAGCTGGGGTCCCTTCCTGCCCCACTCAGCGCCTGCTGCTAGCCTGAGTTTCCTTTACCTGTGAGAACCCCAGAGCAGCAGCAGGTTGAGTGGCTCAGCCTGCTGCCACGTGCCATTAAAAATCAGCTCACAAGCCACCTTTGGCACATGTGCCATAGGTGGCTGACCCCTGATCTAGATCATTAATGAAAAAGTTAAACAAAACCAGCCCCAGGACCGATCTCTCAGGCACTCTGCTTGATACCGGCTGCCAACCAGACACTGAGCCATTGATCACTACCCATTGAGCCTAACAATTTTGCCAGCTTTCTATCCACCTTATAGTCCATTCATCCAATCCATACTTCTTTAACTTGTTGGCAAGAACACTGTGGGAGACCGTATCAAAAGCTTTGCTAAGGTCAAGGAATAACACGTCCACCACTTTCCCCATATCCATGGAGCTAGTTATCTCATCATAGAAGGCAATCAGGTTGTTCAGGTGAATCCATGTTGACTGTTCCTGATCATTTTCCTCTCCTCCAATTGCTTCAGAATTGATTCCTTGAGGACCTGCTCCATGTTTTTCCAGGGACTGAGGTGAGGCTGACTGGTCTGTAGTTTCCCGGATTCTGCTTCTTCCCTTTTTTAAAGATGGGCTCTACATTAGTCTTTTTCCAGTCATCTGGGACCTCCCTTGATTGCCATGAGTTTTCAAAGATAATAGCCAATGGCTCTGCAATCAAATCAGCCAACTCTCAGCACCCTCGGATGAAGTGCATCCGGCCCCATGGACTTGTGCATGTCCAGCTTTTCTAAATAGTCCTTAACCTATTCTTTCACCACTGAGGGCTGCCCACCTCCTCCCCACTCTGTGCTGCTCAGTGCAGCAGTCTGGGAGCTGACGTTGTCTGTGAAGACCAAGGCAAAAAAAAGTATTGAGCACTTCGGTTTTTTTCCACATCATCTGTCACTAAGTTGCTTCCCCCAGTCAGTAAGTGTCCCACACTTTCCCTGACCTTTTTCTTGTTGCTAAAATACCTGAACAAACCCTTCCAGTTATCCTTCACATCCCTTACTAGCTGCAACTCCAAGTGTGCTTTGGCCCTCTTGATTACACCCCTGCATGCTGAAGCAATACTTCTCCCAGTCATCTGTCCAAGTTTCCACTTCTTGTAATCTTCCTTTTTGTGTTCAAGCTCACCGAAGATTTCTCTGTTAAGCCAAGCTGGTCACCTGCCATATTTGCTATTCTTTGTGCACAGTGGGATGGTTTGTTCCTGCGCCCTCAACAAGGCTTCTTTAAAATACAGACAGCTCTCCTGGACTCCTTTCTCTCCTCATATTAGCCTCTCAGGGGATCCTGCCCGTCAGTTCGTGGAGGGAATCAAAGTCTGCTTTTCTGAAGTCCAGGGTCCATATTCTTCTGCTCTCCTTTCTTCCCTGTGTCAGGATCCTGAACTTGACCATCTCATGGTCACTGCTGCCCAGGTTGCCACCCACTTCTACTTCCCCTGCCAATTCTTCACTCTTTGTGAGCAGCAGGTCAAGAGGAGCATGGTCCCTAGTTGGTTCCTCCAGCACTTTAACTTTTCCCCCAAAGAGGATCACTTTAAATAATAATGGGCATCCACGATGGCTTAAAAAGCTGCAGTTCTTTTCCTCAGCAAGCTCTACATCTTGGTACTGATCACTCACAGGGGTCTGAAGGGATGGGCTTCCTAAGTCTGCTGTCATTAAGAATGAAAAGGAGCCAGGAGTCACCCTAGTCATCCTTATGTTTTAGCAAACACATCAACATCAAGAGTCCTCTCATACTGTGTGCACATCAAGGATGACATTTATTGTTGCCTGTTTTCTCAGATTTATTTTAGCTACTACTCTGTGTCTCTCCTTCGATCTGTCTGGAGATGAGTTCGCAGTCGAATGATAAGTTAAAATTCCCAGAGAGATCAGACACAGTGCAAAATAGAAAGATCCACTGTGAAAACAGCTATATTTGTTACATTTCTTATTTTAGACAGCAGAATAACAAAGCCAATATGTCAAAGACAAAACCTGGCCTGTCCTATGCAGGGGAGCCAGTGGTGAAAGACTGTCTGGTCCCACACAGCAGCCATTCTAGCCTAGAGCTATGGGAGTGGCTAATGACGTCTGCATATGCTCCATGTCATAATGGGGCATGGTCTGCTGGTTCAAGGATGACAACAGCCCAATGGACTCCTGGGCAAAGGTGCTACAAGGGATGTCACCATATGGAATAAAAATAAAGTGTACTGCAGCATACATCTCCCATCCTTTCTGAGCATTAAGCCCTCCCCAGGAGCACAGCTCACGACTGTGGCACAACCAAGCTTGCTGTGATCAGTTGCCCCCTTCCAGGGTGCCACCTGATGTACTGGTGTACAACTGAGCCTGCCTGTTCCACCAGCCTGGCCTCCCTCATCCTGTCCTGCTAAGCCAGGCCTTCGAGCCTCCTCTAGCACACACACAGGCAAAGACAAACCAAGCTGTAGAAAGACAGACTTTGAAATCAGTACTGCGTGGGAAGGCTTTTATTTGAGGAATCGCCTAGTACTCAACTGCACTCCCCTTCTGGAGCGTAAACCCAAAATTGTATTGTCTTGCGCTGCACAGAGAAATGTATAGCATAAGCTAATTGAAATTTGCCCCCTCCCTCAATGTGGAGAGAGATATGCACAGTTTTGGCCCCCCAGTTATGAATTACGCAAACTGGGTTTAAAACAAAAACAAGTTTATTAACTACAAAGGATGAATTTTAAGTGATTATAAGGGATAGCAAACAGATCAAAGTAGACTACCTAAATAAACAAACTTTTGTAGAAACAAAAACCACAAACTGAGTTTAACACACTAGATAGGTAAGATATAAATTAACAAATCCTCACCCTGCGTGATAAACAGACTGGCAGATTCTCAAGGCAGAAGTTGCCTTGGCTTTCCCAAGTTTTCATACACAGGCTAAAGATTCCCTCTGGCCTGGGACCATCGCTTCCCACAGTTCAGTCCTTGCCCCTCAGGTGTTTTCAGTTGTATGATTGCAGGGAGAGTTAGATACCATCATGATCTTGTTGACACTCTTTTATATCTTCTTCCCACTTACTGGAAAGCTTTTGCTGTTACTTGAGTCAAACAGTTCCCACTGTGTAGTGCTATCTCTGAGAGGTTTCTGTTTTACTCAGTTCCTGGAGTAATCCTGGTGCTTGTGTGCATTTCCTCAATAAGCCATTAACATTGTTTGGCCTTTTTACTGTTGTACCTGAAAGGCTGTTTGTGGGTGTTTTTAACCTCTCATGTTTCATTGACACATACATAGCCAAACTTCATAACTTCACATACGACAATAGCACATACAATCCAACAAGATATTAATGTTTAGCAGATTAAGACTAAGACAGACTTCATACAAAACATATTCTAATTACATGAGGGTGAGGTGTCAGGATGTCACACTTGCCTTTTCTTCCTCTTCCCATTTGTGTGGGTCTGATGACTAACACAAGAATTTTGACCTAAATCTTCATCTGTAGGTTTGCTTACAACAGATGGCCCCTTGGAGTAAAGTTACCTTTGGACAATCTCTGAACTGAGATACAGGCCAAATACTAGCTTAACGTTATCAGGTACAACTCCATTGACTTCAATGTGTCCACTTAGCAATAATTGGTATTGGTAATGAATTTGCTCCATAAGTGAATACTTTGGTCATCCTGGAATGTTTGCAAAACCAAGTTAAGAATCGAGAGCCCCACAGGTTTATCTCCTCCAAACTCCCATGCTAAAGCATAAAGAGTCAGAGGATTCCACTCAACAACCCACACTACAATCCTTACACAAGAGCAGATCTCTATGCCAGAGCTCAGCTTTGCCTAAAACCTCCTTCTCATAAAAAGGCCTTGACTTTTAAGCTAATGTTACAGATATGGTGGAAATCCATCCAGTAAATCACCTTCAACTGTAGCCAAACATGAAAATGGACTGTACCATATTTTGGCTATGAGTTGAAATACAAACCAAACACTACATACTTTCACTAGAATGAGATAAAGGCTTTGTTTTGTGTGTTACATGACAAAATCTCAGTTACAAAAATGGAAAAAATAGTCATTTACATGATGATATTAGCTCCCTCAGCTCCCTGTATGATATTAGATCTTTTAAGCAGGGGGTTGGTCTAGATGAGCTCCTGAGGTCCCCTTCAACTCTGATATTCTATGATTCAACTCCCTGTAACCCAGGTCTTCTGAACACACATAAATTAAATAAATTCACTGTGGCTTTAAAATCAAGGGGCCAAATTTTGCTCTCAGTTACACCAGTGTAAATCCAGAGGAAGAGACTACTGACTTGAAGAGAATTATTCCAAATTTACAATGAGTAACTGAAAGCAAAATTTGGCCTAAAAGTGGCTGGGATCATTAATGGATACCCTAACTTTCACTATCCCCCCTGGAGATCACTGCATTTAATGAGACTTAGTGGGAGAGTGAATGTGAGAATGAAAAAGAACGTGAGCTATTTTTGCTTATATACTGTAAAACATTACTTTTTAACTACTACTTTCCATCCTATTTCTTCCTCCTCCTATTTTAAATCAAAGACCAACTGTTCTGAGAAGTTCTCTAAACCCACGTCAGGAAACTCATTAATATGTGACTATTGTGGTTGAAATTCATAATCTGGACCTTGCAGTTTTGGAAACCAAACTGCACCTCCTTGAGTGCCCCCCAAACTGGGATTATGAAAAGCTCTTGGATTACTCACATTACAATAAACCCATTAGTAACAAAAGCCTTATTTTAGCTTTGCAAACCATCAGACTCTCCTCTTCAACTGTAATTTGACATATACTGTACCTGGATATCCAGGAGCCCATGAGAGCGGATGGTACCACTGCTGGGTGTTATGGTAAATTCTTTTGGCTTGACACTTCCCTGGGTTCCCTTTCTCCAGGATGTTCTTGTGATGTCCGAGGTCTGAACAAAACTGGTAACACTTGGATCCCTGGGGCCATCCCCAGGGATGCGAAGGTTGAATGTCATGGGGATCAAAGACGTGTTACTGAGGCAACACGATAAGGACTGAGGAAACCCTATAAAAGAATGTCACTGAATGTGAGTTTATGCATTAATTATCCCTTGATTGCTAGTGTGAATATTTCAGAATGATAAAAACTGTACTTGGAATTTAGCTCTTTTCAAACTGAATCATAGTTGACTGAGACGCTAAGCAAGTCATTAATCTTCACTTGGTTTCCCTGATCACACAGATTGGTAAGTTAGTATTCCATGGAATCATTCTTGCTCACCAAATGTAGGAAGATTCCCATTACAGCTTTAGTTGGGAGAAGTCCTCTCTAACTAGCACTGACTTATTCATTTTTGAACCTACGTCTAGAGCAGGGGTAGGCAACCTATGGCACAGGTGCCAAAGGCGGCACGCGAGCTGATTTTCAGTGGCGCTCACACTGCCTGGGTCCTGGCCACCGATCTGGGGGACTCTGCATTTTAATTTAATTTTAAATGAAGCTTCTTAAACATTTTTAAAAGCTTATTTACCTTACATACAACAATAGTTTAGTTCTATATTCTAGACTTCTAGAAAGGGGCCTTCTAAAAACGTTAGAATGTATTACTGGCACGCGAAACCTTAAATTAGAGTGAATAAATGAAGACTCGGCACCCCACTTCTGAAAGGCTGCCGACCCCTGGTCTAGAGAGACCATGATGGGCATATTGGAATAAGACCCAGATTCTGCTACCCTTGCTCATGAACTGCATTTTACCCCATGATTGTGAATAAATAAATAAAATACAGCATATGGTACTACTCATTGTGAGAAAGGGTGCAAAAGAATCAGAGTGATGAATCCTTTGGGAACTACAGCATCATGAAAAGATCCTTCCACTGCAAGCTTGCTCTTATCTAAGACATGGTCCCGTTCTCAGTGAATGAAATGGGGAAACTTCAGTCAACTTCACTAAGAGCAGGACTGTATGACTAGTGACAAACGAGCAAAGCTGCTACACTCCTGCTATCTACTAAAAATGCTACCACTGCCAAGGCACATCAAAATCTGAAGGCTGCTTTTTCTGCTGAGTGGGTTCTAACCAGTAAACATTGGGAGTTTACCTATCCCGAATCACATTGTCAGGAACTAGTGCTGTTGTTGAGGAAATAATAACTATACTGATTGCACGAGTTTCCATGTGCTTTGTCACAGTTCAAGGCTGAAGAATCAACTTTAGTTCCTTCTAGTTTTTCCACTGTAAATTAGACACTCCTAGGATTGCTTCTTTATTATAAATAAAATGAGTTTTACAACGCTTGCACTCACACCAGTTATAAATGCTAACTCAGCCTGATCTTCAAACCTTTGCTTGCCCCATTTTTTTCCATTGAGGTTGTTATTCGATTAGATTAAAATCAGTCTGGAAGAAGAGGAGGTGACGTCAGTTGGCGGGGGAAACACTCTCAAGAAGTGGCACAAAATCTGATTGCTCCCTCAAATGTGGATGTCAGCCCATATATTGCCAAACAGTTTGAAATCTGGGAAGAATCTATTAAACTTACTTCTGCTCAAGGATTTCCAGACAGAAACTGGAAACACCACCTTCAATTTGCCAAGAAATTGCTCCCCTTCCTCTCTGCTATAGATTTCATTACATCACCATATGACTTCCTGCTGTAGCACTCCTTACTAGGACAACCTTGAAGTCCACTTGGAAGCTGGTTCAAAACAACGCACTTGCTAGGCAAGGCAAGGCAGGGCTGAAGAATACATTTAACACCTATGTGGTACACTGGCTGTCAAATTCAGTTCCAGGTGAAATTCAGAGTAACGGTATCTACAGACAGCCCTCTAAATGGTTGAAACTCCAGCTATCTCACATACTGGGTCTTCTTTACACCCCAATATGACAATGGTACTTGCTAGGCATGTTCTATCCTGTAGTTTACAGGGCAAGCCCAAGGCAGCGAAAAAGGGGGTTAAATTATAAGAGCAGAAAGAACTGGTCTGCTTGCTCAGTCAGCTAAACCTGTGGGAGAAATGGCACGTCACCCATCTCCAGCTACAAAGCGTTAGATGCATTCAGGTATCGAAAGAAAGCACTTGGAGATGCAGATGCCATTTACCCATGTCCCACAGTGACAAATTCCTGTCTCAGACCAGCGCTATGGAAATCTTCGGTGGAAGTTATTTGGCAAGGAGGTCGGAGATCAGTTTGGCGGATACATGTATACCATCTAGAATCCCCAAACTGGCTGAAGTCGCCAGACAATGGCAATAGTTAATAGCATATTTTAAAAGGAGCAAGGATAAGAAAGTCTCTCTCTGACTTCTGAAAGAACATCATTAATTAAATCAGGCTAAAGGAAATTAAAATCACGTCACCTAATTGTTTTTGCACCTATTCCTCGATTTTCAATATGAACTGTCTGGAGTTATTTTATTTTTTTATTCAAAAGGAAACAAGAGTAAAAGACAGTATGGTGACGCATGGAAAGGAAGAAAGTGCTCAAAAACGGTAATTAGTTTTCTTCAAGAATCCATGGACAGCATGAAAACCCAGAGGTGCACTAGGCAAGAATGATAATGTGCCTTCAATCAATCCACAATTGATTTCACATTTAAACTTTAGATCAGCTCTGTGAAAAGACTTTTGTAAGGCTGAGATGGAGAGTCAGAATCTGCATTTAAATGGAGATGTTCTGAATGCAGGGACACAAGAGTATGTCAGCAATGCCATGCTTTCAATGGAGAAGACACCAGAATCTAGGACATGAATGCCTACCACAGAGCTACCGAATGGGCATATTAACTGGTAAGTGATAGCGAGATGTCCACATAGGATGAATTAACTTCTCACACTAAAGGATTGTGGAATAAGTAATTTCTTTGCCTTGGATTTTAAATAATTTCCCAGGACAAATATAAGCTAGTGATATGATTAACTCTCCTCTCTCTGAGATGTAAAGAGAACAGTTAACTCCGCCTTCCCATCCCTTTCTCCTTCTGAGACCAGACCATTTCTTGCCACGCCGCTGCCAAGGCCTAGATTAAAAAAACACACTGATGGATACTGTATAATATTGACACTAGCTATACTGGTTGTTCCCTCCTATTTGACATCCCCAAATGAGAAATGAAATACAAAGAGCTCATATTACTGCTTACCATAAAACTCTGACTTTGGACATTCTATGGCACATAATAGAAAGTGACGTAACCTGAGAACTAGTTTTCTCTCACCATTCAAAAACTTGAAGAGGCATTAAACGCCTCCTCCTCCTTTCAGATGGTGCTGAATGTTTCCTATCATTCCTGACGAAGTCCAGTGCAGTCTAGTTTCTTTTCAAGACCTTTGTCTCATTAATGTGCATGTGTTTGTGACTAAGAGCTGCCCAAATACAGTCTGGGAAATTTGTGTCCTTCCAGATGCTGTCTCCCTGATACCTTGATCCGTCAGTGGAGTACTTCCATTATGTATTAATCTTACAAATCAGCTGACTCTACAAAACAAAGCTTGTTTCAGGACCCCAAAGCCTTCTGCAAAGGATCTCATGCAATGGATGTTCTTGCATGAAAGTGTTTCATTTTAATATTGCAGTAGATCTCACCTGCAACTGGCAACTAAGAACAATATACTCACCAAAGGAGACATCGCCAAAATTTAGGGATGGTACGTTGAAATGAAATGTTGGTCCGATGACACAGCCCCTGGGAGGAAAAAGACACAGAAGGAGAAAGTGTCATCCTGGTTAGCAAGAAAGAGTCCATAGCATTTAGCTAATGCTACAGTTAGCAGTGCAACTAGGAGAATGTTGGTCTTAAATTCACCAGTGTCAAATCAATACACCTCCCACCTGTGCTTAGCAAGGCATTAGTGTGGACGTTAGGCAGCCTACGTGAAGTGATGAATAAATGCAAACTGGGGAAGGCTGACTCTACTTAGTCCTATTTATCAATCTGACTGGTCAAGTTAAAATCTTTCTGAGGAGGCGGCAAATTGGGATCAAATGAAATGATCTGGAAAGAAAAGTTTCCTTCCCTCCCCTGGCAAGGCCCTGGCTTGATGTTCTTCAAAATACCAGCAATGTTTCTGAACTGTAATAGGTTTTCTTCTGATGGGTAAGGTTTGTCATTCACTTGATGAATACCGGCTCAAGCAAACAATGAACCTGCAGGATTCTGAGGCACGGATCCTTGGGAGCTCAAGACTCCTGTCAACATCCCAAATGCAAGTGAGATAGCACTGAAGAACATGGTTGCTGTACTGGAGTTGTGGCTAATGAAGAAATATGCCAATTAGCCACATACACACTGGTTGGCAATTAAAACAATAACCAACGCAGATCTGAATTAAGCTGCCAGCAAGCTGAACTGCTCTGATGCCAGCTCACTTCCCTACTTCTCCCCTCTCTCTCACTCTTCCCCTTCTTTGATCCCCACCCGCACAGCCAGGACATGTGCAGACTCCACTGAAACTAGTGACTGGAGTTGCACAATGCTAATTAGGTATTTGCACCTGCCTGGTGCAAAGAACTGAGATCGCCGTCTTTCTGGACTGAATAAAGGGATCACAGTCCTTGCACTGTGCCTTCAAAGTTTGTGTACAGGATTGTGACTGCAGCCATGCTGTGTTTGCTCCCATTGGAAGGGGGTGATAGGGCCGGTGGTTTCCAGTGTCCTGCTAGAGGGAATTTACATTCATTGTGTGTGCAGATGTTCAGGAATTTGCAGGTTGGCTTCCCAGTAGAAGAGAAATCAGTGACTTGGGGGCTGGTACATTCTGATCATCATTTGTTCCGTCCTGGAACACAAGCAGTCAATCGCCTCTTTCAGAATTTTGGCCCAGAACCAATGCTCAGTTCACAGGAAGCAGTTCTGCCTTAAGAATGGACTCTAATCAGACAGCATGGCAGACAGTGAACTCTCCTGCTGCTTCCACAGCTCCTTTTGCAAGGACCACTGCCTCTACACAGACTCTGGCATAACAAAAATGAAAACCACTGCATATATTCCTAATATTGAACATTTGCTGACGGGCTAAGAAAAAGACCTGGGAAGACTGTGTATAACAGCATTACCTGGTGACACCTGTCATAACAACACCAAGGAAAGCTACCCCTAAAATGCCTCTGATTGTGGATTCTACAAGGAAGTTACCAAAGACCATGCTTGCCATGCAAGGGGAAAAGATTACTTTTCTTGGGGTTCAGGAATTTGCATCTCTGCTTGAATGACTTAAACCATGCTTGTCTACCCAGGAGCTCTGGGCACCATGCCATCTCAGAGCTCTGTGCCAACAGCTGATAACAGGGCAGCTCACACGTAACAAGAGAAAGGACAGCAGGTTTTGAAACAGTGATCTCTTAAAGAAGCACAGAGCAAGAGCAGTTGATGCTTGGTGATGCAAAGTAATGCACATTGGCAAACATAATCCCTACTATACATATAAAATAATTGGGGCTATATCAGCTGTTACCATTCAGAAAAGAGATCTTGGAGTCACTGCACATAGTTCTCTGAAAACATCCACTCAATGTTCAGCAGCAGTCAAAAAAGTGAACAATGTTGGGAATCATTAGGAAAGGGATAGATAATAAGACAAAAAATATCATATTGTCTCTATATAAATCCATGGTATGCCCACATCTTGAATACTGCCTGCAGATGTGGTTGCTCCATCTCAAAAAAGATCTATTAGAATTGGAAAATGTACAGAAAAGGGCAACAAAAATGATTAGGGGTATGGAACAGCTTCCGTATGAAGAGAGATTAATAAGACTGACTTTTCAGGTGGAAAAGAGATGACTAAGGGGGGATATGCTAGAGGTCTATAAAATCATGATTGGTGTAGAGAAAGTAAATAAGGAAGTGTTATTTACTTCTTCTCATAACACAAGAGCTAGGGGTCACCAAATGAAATTAATAGGCAGCAGGTTTAAAACAAACAAAAGGAAATATTTCTTCACACAATGCACAAGTGGCCTGTGGAACTCTTTGCCAGAGGATGTTGTGAAGGCCAAGACTCTAACAGGGTTCAAAAAAGAACTGAATAAGTTCATGGAGGATGGGTCCATCAATGGCTATTAGCCAGGATGGGCAGGGCTGGTGTCCCTAGCCTCTGTTTGCCTGAAGCTGGGAATGAGCGACAGAGGATGGATCACTGGATGATTCCCGGTTCTGGTCGTTCCCCCTGGGGCACCTGGCACTGTCCACTGTCAGAAAACAGGATATTGGGCTAGATGGACCTTTGGTCTGACCCAGTGTGGCCGATCTTCTGCTCTCACCAGAGCAGAGGAGAGGAGAGGAGAGGGGCAAAGGATCCAGCCACTGACTGGGGAAGCCTGGTGCTCTCTGATTTCATTTGGTGGGTGCAGGGGCTCACCAATACTTTGGGAAAGAAGGCACCAACACGACATTGTATCAGAACTACTGCTTGCTTAGCTGTTATGGATGACGCTAACAGTTTAAAGGCGTTTGGCTAGGCATCCACCTGAACTGGCTGCTGGAGCAGCACAGTGGGATGAGTGCAAGGCCACAGGTGCTTATGTAGCCAGTTACCAGAGGTATTTTCAAAAGCTATATGCTCTATTTCTGCCCCTTATGTGATTTCAATATTATAATGCAAAATTTCCATATGTAAATAGTGATTTTGCAGCTAAAATGGCATTTTTTAGATTGTGCCAGCAGATGTGGGTGTCAGCTGCTGATGGGAGTAGATGCAGACAGCCTAACGGTGAATCTATAGCAGGGGTAGGCAACCTATGGCACGGGTGCTGAAGGCGGCACGCGAGCTGATTTTCAGCGGCACTCACACTGCCTGGGTCCTGGCCACTGGGCCGGGGGGCTCTGCATTTTAATTTCATTTTAAATGAAGCTTCTTAAACATTTTAAAAAACTTATTTACTTTATATACAACAATAGTTTAGTTCTATATTATAGACCAGGGGTTGGCAACCTTTTAGCAGTGGGGTGCCGAGTCTTCCTTTACTCACTCCAATTGAAGGTTTCGCGTGCCAGAAATACATTTGAACATTTTTAGAAGGTCTCTTTCTATAAGTCTACAGTATAGGACTAAACTATTGTTGTATGTAAAGTAATTAAGTTTTTTAAAATGTTTTAGAAGCTTCGTTTAAAATGAAATTAAAATGCAGAGCCTCCCGGACCGGTGGCCAGGACCCGGGCAGTGTGAGTGCCGCTGAAAATCAGCTCATGTGCCGCCTTCGGCACCCGTGCCATAGGTTGCCTACCCCTGTTATAGACTTATAGAAAGAGACCTTCTAAAAATGTTGAAATGTATTATTGGCACATCAAACTAGAGTGAATCAATGAAGACTTCTGAAAGGTTGCCAACCCCTGGTCTATAGTGACAAGGTACTCTGACCAAATTCAGAAGCCAGGCCAGTTTTAATCAGGAGGAAGTCAGACTCCTAAGCAGCACAGTCAGTGCCCAGTCCACGAAAGATGTCCCATCTTCCTTGGGATGATGGCTCTGGTGGTGGAGGGCCACCTAGTTGGAGAGACATGGATGGTGGTGCTGGGTGGGATTTCTGAGAGTCTCCTTTAGTCCTTAATTAGCCAGGAGCAGCCCCTTGAGCCACAGCCAGCCAGGAGATGTGAGGCTCTCCAGAGATATGCACCATCTAGCTCTGGAGGGATGATGGTCCTTGTGGAGGATCAGGGAGAGGTCATTGGGGTGAGAGATGAGTCATCTGAGCCCTCATCCCAGCCTATATCCCAGTGCGCCCTTGTTGCCAAGAAGGCTAATAGCAATTTAGGGGAAGGGCTAGCTCAGTGGTTTGAGCATTGCCCTACTAACCCCTGTGGTTGTGAGCTCAACTCTAGAGGGGGCCATTTAGGAAGGGGGGGGGGCAAAAATAGGGATAGGTCCTGCTTTGAGTAGGGGGTTAGACTCGATGGGTTCCTGAGGTCCCTTCCAACTCTGAGATTCTATGATTTTGGGCTGTATAAGTAGGGGCATTGCCAGCAGATCAAGGGACATAATGATTCCCCTCTGTTCAGCATTGGTGAGGCCTCATCTGGAGTACTGTGTCCAGTTTTGGGCCCCATACTACAAGAAGTATGTGGAGAAATTGGAAAGAGTCCAGTGGAGGGCAACAAAAATGATTAAGGGGCTGGAGCACATGACTTACGAGGAGAGGCTGAGAGAACTGGGATTGTTTAGTGTACAGAAAAGAAGACTGAGGGGGGATATGATATCTGCTTTCAGCTACCTGAAAAGGGGTTTCAAAGAGGATGGAGCTAGACTGTTCTCAGAGGTGGCATATGACAAGGAGAAATAGTCTCAAGTTGCAGTGGGGGAGGTTTAGGTTGGATATTAGGAAAAACTTTTTCACTAGGACGGTGGTGAAGCACTGGAATGGGTTCCCTAGGGAGGTGGTAGAATCTTCTTCCTTAGAGTTTTTTAAGGTCAGGCTTGACAAAGCCCTGGCTGGGATGATTAATTGGGGACTGGTCCTGCTTTGAGCAGAGGGTTGGACTAGATGACTTCCTGAGGTGCCTTCAAATCCTGAGATTCCATGATACACGACCTCCATCACCACATACCTTATCCCGCAGGATCCCCAGCCAGGGCACGTCCATCCAAAAGAAAACTGGCAGTGTTTCTTCATGTAGAACCAACACCTGAAGAATAGCAGCAGCAGCCTGGCTAGGCCCAAGAGCAACAGGAACTCACCAGGAAAATGGTGAGCTGGGCTCAGCATGAGTGCAGAGCATCAGAGTGGGGTGACCAGATCTTTGCAAAGTCAGTCGGCTGCTCCCCAAATTTATCTGTGCACACTCGACCCAGCATAGCACCAAGCCACAAGAAGTTCTGAGAGTCTGCTTCAGGCTCTTGTACGCCTTTGTACCTCCCCAGCTCTAGGGGCCAACAGGAGCCAATTCAATGCCCAGTGTATCTGGGTCTACTAGCAGAATTTGTATCATTCAAAATGAAGAATAAAGAATAATAATGTAGCATGTATTAAATGTATTGGTGTATAATTTGACCATATCCTGCTAGCCACTCTTTCTGAATAGCAGCAAGGACTGGCCTAATGGGCCACTGGTAAAAATGCATCAGCTGGGTCTGAGCTGATTTCAAGGCAGTAACAGACCTTTTAGGGTCATCACTTTGTTGTAGGTTTAGCAGTTTAAAATAAGGAAAAGAATGCCAGGATTGATTTTCTCTTGCATTGCAATTTGACGTTCCTGTTCAAATGTTCTGTGTAAATCAGTTCTGTTTTGTGTGTGAATGAGGAGTGTGTGTGTTAGAAGGTAAGTGTGAAGGTCCACCC
Organism: Dermatemys mawii; assembly: GCA_007922305.1. Classification (NCBI taxonomy): domain Eukaryota; kingdom Metazoa; phylum Chordata; order Testudines; family Dermatemydidae; genus Dermatemys; species Dermatemys mawii. Next base: position 2,160,508 of record ML677343.1, on the reverse strand, counting down.
ACCGAACTAGATGTTCTAGGGAGAAAACGAGGACAGATGTAAGGGCACCAGAAGATTGCAACACACCCCTACTGAAATGTCAGAGGAGGGCAGATTGATGCTTCTAAAGATAAGACAGGCACCTATCAATGGGGACAAAATAGCTATGATCAAAACCAGCCTGGGGTAACTCCCTGAGAGACTTAATGAACGAACAAAATAAAGAAGGACAAGGAATTGAGAAGGACAATTTAAGAAAACAAGCACTTGTCAAAAAACTGTTGATTACAGCAGGAGTGTGCAAGACTCATTGGTCCCAATGAAGGAAAATCACTATGTAAACAGGGGACCTTGCCATGAAACTTTGGGTTCATCCTGCCAAGACTTCCCCGGAGCATCGTGTCACGACCAACAGAACCTAGCTCCTACCTACCTGTAATCAACTTAGCTGGCCATTAGATTGATCAAGAGTCTGGACTGATAACTATAACATCTATTTGTGTGTGTTTGTGTCAGTGTGTGTGTGTAATTGAATGCATATGCTAATCATTGTATCTTCAATATACATTATATCGTCTTTTCTCCTGAGAAAGATCTTGTGTGCTTCTTATAAGCACAACATGGGCTGCTCTGAGCTACACCCTGCACCTATAAGGCCATTCTGACAGCTGTAAGTGGCCAGAGTGAAGAGGCACTCTGGCCACATTCTCTATGCTGGGAAAAGGGAAGTAGGTGGGAGGGAAGCACTGATGCACTGGCTCTTCTCCACCAAGGAGTCAGAAATTCCTGGCCAGCCAGGGAAGTGTCCCTTACCACTGCAAATCAGAGCCATGCAAAGGGGTTGGTGAGAGAATGAGAGTCTGCCCCAAGAAATCCAGTTCTAGAGGAGCTAGGTTTGAGATGGTGGGTGGATACGCAGGAGGAGATGTCGAAAATTCAGCCTGAGTTATGGAACTGGTTGAACAGGAGATATCAGGGCTGGACAGGAGTCCCTGACTCAGAAGCATATTAGAATCCAGGGCAGAAGATGAGGTCGCAGGGAGAATGTAGAGAAAGAAGAGGAAGGGGCTGAAAACAGAAACTTGAGGGACATCAACAGAAGACAAAGAGGGGAGAATGAGTAGCCATTAAACGAGATGCTGAAAGACCAATCATCAAAATAGGAGGTGAACCAGGAGAGATCAAAGAGTCAAGACAGCCAAGAGAGGAAGTAAAATGGAGGAGGGACTGACTACTTAAGGAAGCAGACAGATGATAAAGGATTAATTTAAAGGTGTGCCCCTTTGATTTAGCTAGAAGGTCATTTCTGACCCTGAAGGGAGTTGCTCCAGCAGCATGAAGCGGGCAGCAGCCCCACTGAAAGGAACAGGAGTCTAGGAAGCAGGAGTAAACAGCATGCTCCAGAATTCTGGAGACAAAGGAAGTTAGGATGGTGGGTGATGGAGTTAAAGTGCAATATTAGCAAACATGCATCAAGTCAAATGAATGATCTAGTCCACTTATGAAAGAGGGCTGCCCACTTTAACCACCCCTTTCAACACATACAGTAATTACATAGCCATGTACTGACGGGAAGCAGATGCAACTATGGGGCCCTCAAGACAAGAAGTATTTGATGCCAACTCTGTCAATTCCATCCCAAGTACACCCTTAAAATGCCATTTCTTGCTAGAAGGCAAAAACACTCCTGCCTCTTGAAAAGACAGACCATAACCAGTCTGGAGTGGGGGAACAATGTGACTGCAAAACATTCCCACCTGCTCCCCCAAAAGGGTAGCTACTTCCAAGCACAAAACCAACTACAACCCCTTTTATTTATTAATTTCTAGATACTATTGTCAATTATTTTGGATTAAAATTCATTTCTTATTTAATTTCACCATCTCCTCCTTGATGTCAATTCACCAACTCAACACTTTCTCTGTAAAATAACAACCTGATTAAATTTTCCTTGCATATGCTCCCTCGGTTTAAGCCTGCATGCCCCAGTTCTATCTTATCCAACAATCTGAACTAGATCATCCATCTTAATTTAATACAATCTCTGCTAATTTAAGTGCTTCAGTCACCTTTGGCTTGTCTCTTGAGGCTACATAATCCCAGCTTTGTCATTCTCTCTCCATACATGACCTATTCCATCTCATTTATCACCTGTTGTGCTGGATGCTGAACTTGATCCATGTTAACTACATCTCTTTTCAAATCAGATGCTTCAGATTGGGCACTAAATTTGCTCTAATAAATGTAAGTGTTTACAGGGAGAAGGCACAATAACTGTGGATGACATAATATGCCCCTCTGATAAAAGCTCATCAGTCTTCTTTCCTGGACCTTGCATGCTGGACCAAGAATGTAAATGTTTATCAATAAACAGAGTGGAGATCCTTTTTCTCTTCCATATTGGCTAATTCAATGTCATTTAAAGTGTGTTTAGCAATGCCTGACTCTTAGATATAAGGGGTCTGATAATATGCTGCATCTCCCCAAACCCACAGCCTCGGGGAAAGGGGGAGCTTTCCCAGGGCTGCCAATAAGCTGTCCCCAGCCCAGAATCTCCAGAGTACCCAGCATTACAGCTTCCATGCCTCCTGCCTCAATACACCCTTACACCAAGGTTTGCAGGAAGGAGCAGTATAGGATGGCTTGCACTGATCCCATGTTGATCCTGATGGGATTCGTCCCCAGCTTCCTGTAGCTTATGTAAGGCTACACAACCAGGGACTGGAGAGGGTAGCAGAATCGGTCCTTAAATGTCATACTCCATCATTGAGCTCATTCATTCAGACTGTGGAGATTATTCTTGTCTGAATCTGTACCTCTCCTCCTATATTAGCGCTATCTGCAAAATTAATGATTTTATAAATCACTGTTTCTTTGGCTGAGGTTTATGGATGACCACAGCCCTTGCTATGCTAAGAACAGGAAATACCACAACTATTTCCAATCCTACAGCACGGTAGATATTGCTGTGCTTTTGTGTGAATCATTAATTACATATTAAAAGACTTCTGGTCCCAAGAACAGCACTGAGCACATTGAAGGATCAGACTGTTACTTTCCGCAGTGAATTAAGCCCACAATAGTTTAGGTTGCTCCAAAATTGAACACTTACCCATCTGACATCCAAGCAGTTTTGAGATGACACAATGACTCCGTTTGATAAGGTCTGAGCAGTAGCCTGTGTTTTGCCCTGAAGACTAAGGATTCACATTCCTCCATCTCCTAACCTCTCCTCCCCAGAACTACAGCTGGGACATTGTGTGCTTCCAATGGTACAGGCCTTACAACTATTAGAAATCTAAGAGTTTATGAGCGACCCCAGTTCTCCCTGACCAGACTGTTTCCTGTACAATCCTCCCTGAAGCAGTTCTCCAGAATGAGCAGTTATACTAAAAGCACTAGTACCCTTTTGGCGGCTCTCTGCATGAGGATAGGTATTGGTCTCAGAAGGGAGTTATCACATCGCAGAAGTCTATGCATAAAGATTATTCCGAAATCAAAAATACTGATTAGCCTGATCTTTAAGGAAGCCGCAGTTATTACTGGTTTACTCAGGACCAGTAACTTCCTGGTTTAGTTATGAGCAGAAAATGTAGGAGACTGGGGCCCTTGCTTGCAGAAACTTTTTCCCCTCTCTGTAGGGCTCCCTCGCACTCCCACTTGGAGGGAGACCCCTCGGGCCGGTCCGAACTGGCCGGGTTCAGACTATGTAAGATGACCGGTGAGAAGCGCAGTTCCTAGATGCAGCTGGGGTCTGGGCTTTCAGGAGCTCAGGCAACCAGCAAGCAAATAGTCTCTAGAGGGCTGGCTCTAGCCTGGGCATGGCACAGGCAGCCAGCAAACACAAACAGTTTTTAAGGCTGGGGCCTGGGCTTCAGGGCATAGGCAGCCAGCAAGGCAAACAGTCTTTCAGGGCCGGAGCCTGAGCTTCAGGGCACAGGCAGCCCACAAACATAAACAGTCTTTAAAGGCTGGGGCCTGGGCTTCAGCACACAGGCAGCCAGCAAGGCAAACAGTCTTTAGTGTTTCCCTGTTCAGGGTAGGGGCAGCTGACTCAGGGAGTGGGTACCTCTGCCATCCAGTTCCTCCAGGTACATGGCGGCAGGTACCCCAGGCCACTCATTCTCAGTGTCGGGAGTTGGAGCGCAGCTCGGGCTCGAGTCTCCTCCAGGCAGCAGCAAGTCCTGCGGAGCGTTCTTCTTCTCCCCCTGCTGGGCTGCAGGGCTGGCCTTTTATAGCTCCGGTCCCACCCCTGTATTTCCGGCAAGGGGGGCGGGGCGGCCTTGGCTCCACCCTCCATGGGGCGCCTCCGTCTCCCTCGCACTCCCAATCAGAGGGAGACCACTTGGGCTCACTACACTCTCACAGAGCATTATATTTCACCATCTGAATGCTGCACACAGTTGGAACATAATGGAGTCTAAATGGTTAGAGCAGGAGATAAGGAATCATGGGTTCTAGTCTTGGCTCTGACACTGGTTCCTTATGATGTGACCTTGCACAAATCTCTGCTCTTCTCATTATCTCCATCTGTAAAACTCCACCTCACAGGGGCTGTGAGGATCAAAACTGTCCTATGATGAAAGATGCTACAGAAATGCCAATCATTAATGAGTACTCGTTATAGCCCAGCTTACCTAATAGTTAAGTTCACAGGCTCCGGGGCTCCGTTCACACTGAATTTAAACTCCTCTGTGAACTCCCCCAGGATGGTGGAACTGAAGGAGATCTGGATGGCTTGAAGTCCACCTGGCAGAATGATGCCCTCTTTGGGGTCAAGGGTAAAACAGGCGCCCAGTGCAGTAGATGGAGGGATCAAGTTAAAAAGGGCATCAATGGCTCCTTTGTTACACAGGATTGCCTGCAGCAGTAAAAGGGAAGGAATGGAAACATACAAGGAACCTTTATTTCTCACAGATTGAATTGATTTGTTTTCTAATTACACGATTAACACCTGAAAGGGAGAAATGATAAGATGTTGCCCGTTAGAAGCCAAGAGAAATACAGTGGACTAAATTCTGCACTCAATTAAAACTGCAATAATTCCAAATACATCAAGAGAATTGCTCTGAATTTACACCAGTGCAACTGAGAGCAGAATATCCTCCACTGAAACTGAACTTGCAGTACAAGATAGATACTGAACACAGATATCTGTGCTTTCAGGAAAGTCCCCAAGAGCAGCAAAGAACAGTCACATTGTTTCTGATACAATCATATTGCTCCCGATGGTGCCAATCCTGCAACATGCTGAACGCATTTCATTCCCCCTGTAGCCAATAAGCTACGGGCACTTGGCACCTTGCAGACTTTGGTGGACTGGGTTGTCACAGTGATAATGCCCACTGTTCTTGTTCAGAACTGGGAGCATAAAGCAGATTGCGAAGAGAAAACATATGACCTTGTCATGAGGAGACAGACAGACAGATTATTCGGACATCCTGTCCTGGGAACTATTATTGTATTTATTAAATGGTTGTTTATCCCTCCTATGAAAGGCACTTTGGGGTCCTCTGGTGAAAGCTTCTACAGTACAGAAATACAAAATATTATGAGTTCATTTTTATCAACTTACTTATTTTGCGGGACACCTTTATTTTTTATATGAAGAGGGCACCTGCTGTTTATTGTATCAAGCCAAGCAGCACTCAGAAATCCAAGAATTGCTGATTTCAGAAGCATCCAAGGTACTAGTTCAATACAGATCTTTTTGATTTTCCTTTATCTTGTTGGCTCAGCTCTGTCTTAGATAAACTACAAAGGCCAGTGACCAAGGAGGGCAAACACCAGCATGACCTGTTCCAAACCATTTTCATCTCATAACTATTCACAAGCACAATCTAAGACTTTCACAATGGTTTGTGACAAATTGTAAGTTTGGGGCTGGATTCTGTAAATTGCTGGGAACCCACAAATCCCATTGTCTTGAATAAGAAATGTAGCCCTCAGCTTCTCTCCAGATCATACTCTTTATACTGGTGAAAAAGTCCCCATTACTGTCAACAAACACATTGTTTCATGGATACATTTTGCCTTAGGCAAAATTATAAATTTCTTCAGTGCTGCAGGGTGACTTCCTGCCATTTCCACAGACACATTTCATTTGTTTTACAATATCTCGCTCCCTTTTGTCCTTGTAGAATCTAGCAAAGAAATTAAGGGAAAAGCCTGAAAATGTGCCTTGTTTTTTTAAATTCTGGCACTGCTGCAAAGAATAGTTGCAACCTTCCTATTCCTCATTGAGGAAAGAATAAAAAAAATCATACACACTCTCATGTATTTTACTCTTTAGTTACACCAGGTCCTAATATAACCTACACCTAAGTTGAAGTTTACTCATTGTGTAGCAGCCAAAAACAGAACTGACTAACGGCAACATCTAGTTGTTTAAATTTGTCTTAAGTAAGGAAAATAATAAATTGATAGAGAAGCAATAAGGCATCAGCATTAAAAATGCACAGGGTACAAAATATTTCTGTGAAGAAACACACCTTAAGCACGTCCTTGCCCGCCATAGCAGGGCTTTCAAAAATGTCCAACATGATGCATTGCCTCATTTAATACCTCTTTAGGTTGCTGTGTTTTTCATTTTTGCTAATATTTGATGCCATTGCTAATATTTGCTTCACTTGCAGAAACTCTTAACTCTTTCAGATTGATTCCTAAAGTCCTCATCGCAAAGAGAACAAGGGGTGGGAAGAGATTAATGGGCAGTGAACAGCATTCAGAGTCATTTGCAAGTGGTAATTTGCAGTCAATAGACGAGGTGGCATTTCCCTTAACCTAAGGAATCTGTAGGAAGTACTGAACTGAGGGTTGTTTGAATGCTCCAGCTACTAGCCATGTCTATTGTACAAAACCTATGTCAGCATAGCCCTCTAGCATAGACACCATGTCTGCTGACAGGAAGAGTTCTTCTGCCGACGTAGTACCACCACCTCCCCTAACAACATCAGCAATCCTGACAGAAGAACTCTTCTGTCGACACAGTTGCATCTCTACTGGGGGGTTTGCTGGCAAACAGCAGCAGCTATAGGCATGGATTTTTACACCCTGACCAACAGAACATTGCAGAGTAGACCTGGACACTGTGTCTTCTTAACAGCCATAGTACAAAGGTGCACTGCATTTAAGGCCTGAACCAAAGCCTACTAAAGTCACTGGAGTCTTTTTGCAGAGCAGTAGCTATGTCCTTATGCTATTTTAATGCATAAACTGCTGCTCAAGCCACAAAACACATCAGACGCAGAAACCCTGCACTAAGGATACTGCGAGAAGAAATGAATCAGAGGGGTTGCCATGTTAGTCTGGAATTGCAGAAGTGACTCAGGGTATGGTTACACTTACAAAATTATAGCGCTATTGCTTATAGCGCTCGCCTTATACAGCAATAATAATAGCGCTATTGTATGTCCACACTGAGATGCTCCAGCGCTATAGCATGGCCACATTTGCGGCAGTTAATACGGCATTAAGAGCAGCGCATTAGGGCAGGTATCCCACAGTACACCTCTTCCTGATCTGGCGCAATGGCTTGTGGGAGGGGGGGCGTCACTTGCGGGGCATTCTATATCCTGTTTGAACTACCCATGATGCTTTTTGGCATATCCCAGCAATCCCTGTGTTTCCTTCCACCTCCAGCGCCATCTTTCAAGGGTTTCAGCAAGGCACGCTCCGTCTTCCATTGTCGAGTGCTGCAATGAATCCAGAACTGCTGAGGGACATGCTCACGACTGTCGCCAGCACATCTCTGTGTGCAGTGGAGTTATTCCTTGACATGCAGGATGACAGTGATGATTCTGAAGACGAGATCGAAGCGGTGAATGCATTCGACACAAAGCTGCTTGTCTCATTAACGGACATGCTCACGGCTGTTGAACGCCGCTTCTGGGCACGGGAAACGAGCACAGAGTGGTGGGATCGCATCGTCATGCAAGTCTGGGACGACGAGCAGTGGCTGCAAAACTTTCACATGAGAAAAGCCACTTTCATGGGACTGTGTGCTGAACTCGCCCCTGCCCTGCGGCGCAAGGACACCAGACTGAGAGCTGCCCTCCCGGTGGAGAAGCGGGTGGCTATCGCGATCTGGAAGCTGGCTACCCCAGACAGCTACCGATCGGTGGCCAACCAGTTTGGGGTTGGAAAGTCGACCGTTGGAGTTGTGCTGATGCAAGTGTGCAGGGCCATCAATCGCATCCTGCTACGAAAGATCGTGACTCTGGATAACGTGCATGACATCGTGGCTGGCTTTGAAGAAATGGGTTTCCCTAACTGTGGTGGGGCGATAGATGGGACCCATATACCCATTCTCGCGCCCGCCCACCTAGCTGAGGAGTACATTAACCGAAAGGGGTACTTCTCCATGGTTCTCCAGGCGCTTGTGGATCACCGTGGGCGTTTTACTGACATTAACGCTGGCTGGTCTGGAAAGGTGCATGACGCACGCATCTTCCGCAACACCGGCCTGTTCATGAAGCTGCAAGCGGGGACTTTTTTCCCAGACCAGAGGATCCCCGTGGGGGAAGTGGAAATGCCCATAGTGATTCTTGGTGACCCTGCTTACCCTTTAATGCCCTGGCTCATGAAACCGTACACAGGGAGCCTGGACAGCAGTCAGGAAAGGTTCAACTACAGGCTTAGCCGTTGTCGAATGACTGTGGAGTGTGCTTTTGGGCGTCTGAAGGCGCGCTGGCGTTGTCTTTATGGGAGGCTAGATTTGGCCGAGGGTAGTATCTCCGCGGTAATTTCCGCATGCTGTGCCCTACATAATCTTTGTGAGCGGAAGGGCGAAGGCTTCACTCAGGCATGGTCCTCTGAGGTTCAACACCTGGAGGCCACATATGCCCAGCCAGAGAGCAGGGTTCATGGAGGGGACCAGCGCGAGGCTGTTAGGATCAGGGAAGCCTTGAGGGAGCATTTTGAGGCTGAAAGCCAGTTCTGAAGTGAGGTGCAGATGGAGGGAGGGAGGGAGGGAGGGAGGGAGCATTCTTTTAACAGGAACAGGCATTTGCTTTTCTGTAGCCTGTAATAATGTATGTACACTTAATAAAAAAAACCCATTTATTAAGAAGACAATTCATTTATTGAACAGGTACTTCGGTTGCTGAAAGAAAATATTGTGATGCATGTGAGGGGGAAGGCAGGGGAGGTGCAATGGGGGTGTCGTGGGGTCAGTCAGAGATCGGAGTATGTCCGGGTCTCTGAGTCTCCAGTGCCCTCAAACTGGCCATGTCCCCCGAACCCCATTTGCGGTGGCCAGTAAGGCATGTTATTAGGGGTAGACTGCAGTGGATAATGGTCTGGGGTCTGGGGGTTGTCCGGTGAAGACAGAGGGGTTGGAGGCAGCTGTGGATGGTGATAACCATTTGGCTGATGATACTGGCCTGGAGGGTACAGAGGCAAGGAAGGGGAAGGGAGTTGGGGCAAACGATAATTGGGGTGGTGGGTGCGGAGCTTCTGCTCCGCAAGGGTGACAAGCCGCTGCATACTCTGCAATTGAAGCTGCAGTAATGAGAGCAGCTTGTCGGTGCTTTTCCGGCGGTGAATCGCGTTCTCCTTCCGCGCCTTCTCCCTCAACTTGCTCTCATTCTCCCTCCACCTCTGTGCAACTCGATTCTCCGTTACAGCCTGTTGCATTACTTGCTGTACAAGATCCTCTTTGCTCCTTCGTGGCCGCTTCCTCAGTCGCCTGAGCCTCTCAGCTGTTGATAAGAGCGATGGCGAAGGGGTGAAGGACGACCCTTCTAAAATAAAAAGATACATTTCACAGTGGTTCCCTTGTAAAGAGCAGACATGCCTATCATTCCCCCGCATTCCCCGTTTGCCTGTCCCGCAGACAGCACAGATACAGCAACGGAGCCCCTGCCATGGTGAGTGGACTCCAGAGGCAAGGGAAATGATTTTTTCCCTGCCCTGAGAAGCTGTGGCGGGGGAGGGGGTGGGGAGTGCCGGTACGTTGCAGGAGCCACAGTGTGAGCAGCAGGCAGGGGGAAGGATTTCTTCCCTGCCCTGAAAAGCTGTGGCGGGGGGCGGGGGGTGGAGTGCCGGGAAGTGGCAGGAGCCCTACTCTGAACACTGTTCCAACGTTCTCCGTAGGTGTTTGTCCTGGAAGATATCTCGTTGCTTCGAGTCACTGAGGAGCAAAGGGAAGGGATTTTATTAAGATGCGGCTTCCGCCCAGGGCCATATGCAGCGTGCCTATGTGCAGCAATGCTCCCCCCACCCACTGTGGCACAGTGGCAGGGACTAGTGACCGTGACCGGGACGGGGACCACGCTGGCTCTCTCGGGAAACCTGCGCAGGCGCATTGCAAGTGCTCTTTTTGAGACCTTTGAAGAGATTACTGATGATGACTACCGCGAGGTGATAGACTACATCAATGCACTATTCCACATGTAGGCAAGCATGCAAGCATCCCCTTCCACCCCAAGCTGCCTGCCTTCCCCATAGAAAAGCAGCTTTACCGCCGCAATGCACTGCTGAGCTGGCCCCTGCAACTGCCGGACGCTGTGGCTGTTCGCCCTCCTCCTGGCTTTAGAGGAGAGCTCCTGGCTGCATGCCCCCCTGCCCTCCTCCTGGCTTGAACAGAGCACCAGGTGGAATGCCCCCCTCATCCCTTTCCACCCCAAGCTGCCAGCCTTCCCCATAGAAAAGCAGCTTTACCTCCGCAATCCGCTGCTGAGCTGGCCCCTGCAACCGCCGGACGCTGTGGCTGGCTGCCCTCCTGGGTTGAGAAGAGCTCCTGGCTGCATGCGTCCAGGGACTCCTCCGTGCCCTGGATCGCTGCTGCCTCGTCCTCATCCTCCTCCTCTTCTTCATCCTCCTGCTCTTCGTCCTCCTCTTCACCCCCCCCCTTCACTGGTGGGCTGGGAAGTGTCCGTGGTGGTCGATGGAGTGACCGTGGGATCACCACCAAGTATCGCGTGCAGCTCCTTATAAAATCTGCAAGTCACCGGGGCTGCCCCGGAGCGGCCGTTTGCCTCGCGGGCTTTGCGATACGCATTCCTAAGCTCCTTTACCTTAACACGGCACTGCAGAGTGTCCCGCTCATGGCCTCTTTCTGCCAAGGCCCGTGATATCTGCCCATAGGTGTCAAAATTCCTGCGGCTAGGCCGCAGCTGAGACTGAACAGCCTCTTCCCCCCAGCAGCTGATGAGGTCCAGCACCTCACTATTGCTCCATGCTGGGGATCGCCTATTGCGAGGAGGCATGGCACGTGGAGTCATGATGATCAATCTGAATGATCACCTGCAAGGATTCCCTGAGACCACGCCACGCAATCAAT
>ML677343.1:2114557-2149235 GCA_007922305.1 Dermatemys mawii | reverse complement strand
GAATGATCACCTGCAAGGATTCCCTGAGACCACGCCACGCAATCAATCTGATCAATGAGAATGATCACTTGCAAGGGTTCCCTGAGAGCACGCCACGCTTGGCTGGAGCAAACAGGAAGGGGATTTTCAAATTTCCCTGGAACTTTAAAGGGCGGGTCTGACGTGTGGTCACCTGAGGACAGGACAAAAGAGTTTGCAAGTGATGACCAGAGTGGCTCGAACGGGAATTATGGGACAGGCTGGAGGCCAATTAATACGCAGTGGGTGTCCACATTCTTCCTGTAGCGCTACAGCAGGTGCGCTACAGCCCTTATTCCCCATGAGGAGGTGGATTTATAATAGCGCTATAACTCCGCGGTTATAGCGCTATTAGTGCCTTGCCAGTGTGGACGGAGAGTAGGTTATAGCGCTCGTAGGGGCTTTATAGCGCTATAAAGTGCCAGTGTAACCATGGCCAAAGAGTCCTGTGGCACCTTAAAGACTAACTAAAGTATTAGAGCATAAGCTTTCATGGGCTAATACTCATTTTGTCGGATGCATGCAGTGGAAGTATCCAGGGACCTGGATACTTCCACTGCATGCATCCGATGAAGTGGCCCCTGGATACTTCCACTGCATGCATCCGACGAAGTGGGTATTAGCCCACGAAAGCTTATGCTCTAATACTTTAGTTAGTCTTTAAGGTGCCACAGGACTCTTTGTCACTTCTGCGAGAAGAAACGTGCACCTAGAAGTAGGCAGTGGTCACTTCATATGGGAACATACCCACCATTCAAGGGTAGATGAAGCCTGGGGTTTGCTCATTCTGAGCTTGCACTGAGGACACCCAGTCATCTCAACTCAAAATGACCCAGTTACCAAAAGCTCTGGGGTTCATGAGTCTCCATACTCTGTAGGATTAGTTCACCTGTGGCTGTACAATGATACATGATAGGCCATGGGCCTATCAGCACTGTCCTATTTGCTTACCTCATAACTGTGTGTCGACCCAACAAAGACCTTTCCAATATCTAGCTGGTCGAAGCTGAAGAGGAGCTTGGGGCCCATCCCTTCCCCTTTGATGCGCAGAGGGAGCCGGGTCTCACGGCCTATGAAGAAGATCCAATTTTCAATACACAAAACATAGGAATTGCCAGACTGGGTCAGTCCCATCTAAGCTCAGTGTGACCCTCGCTGACTAGGCCATGCTAGAGTATATTTAGGTCTATTCATGTGTGTAGATCAAAGTAATGGTTAGATGTATAAATGTGTATTCAGATGTTTAAACTTCATGAAAACTAGTGAAACACTGCTGCTATTGTTTTTGCTTATCTGTTCTTGTCATAATGTAATAGCAGCATTTACCTGGTAAACACCCTTGTAACTAAATTACCCATCAAAGAAATCTTGTGAAAGGCTAATGAAGGACTTAGGAATTTAACAGAAATGCTAATTTCCCAGAAAGTGGTTACAATGTATATAGTCAGAGGTCAAAGGTCCAAGTGCTTTTCTCACTCATCATCATTAAAGGAAAAGGTCATATTAATTGAAACACTCTTAGCTTGCTTTCCGTGTGAAGAGACTGTATGTATGGATTCAAAGAAAGATCCTATGTTTCTGGACTTTTTGGATTCTAACAGGACAGAATAACTGAATGAGAAGACAGAGATTTCCAGAATTATTCTACGTAGCCTCAAAAGACTTTTAGGAAACTGGCAGTTTATTACACCATTGCCACCATTTGGAGTGACAAACTGTAATTTACCTATTGTTATATTTTACCTGCTTTAATCTCTGAATAATTGAAATTCTTTTTTCTTAGCTAATAAATCTTTAGTTAGTTTACTATAGAATTGGCTGCCAGCATTATCAGAATCCTACTTGGACTCCATGCACGCTAGTGATTTGCCCTATAGCCATTTGAATTTGATGGGAATAATATGTGGGCACAGGCCCCGTTACAGAACTGTGGGTCCCCCATCTTTCCTAAACTAGACACTCAAGCACCCCTGTCCCATACAGGCCCCAGAATGCCCCTCTCTCTTCAACCCACACAGAGCCCCCTGAAAGCCGTTGACACAACCCTAAATGCCCCCTTGCTCCACGCACAACCCCTTGAATGTCCCTCCCATCTCCCATTTCCTTCTGAATGCCCCTCCCATCTACCACAGCCCCCCTGAATTGCCCTCCCACTCCCACAGCCCCCTGAATCTCCTCCCAACCCACATATACATCATTAAACCTCAACCAGCTCCACCTATCCTGACCACCCTCACACACATCCCAGCAGTGCTGACATACATCTCGCTCTCCACAGCTCCCAACACCTTAATGCCACTGGCCACAGCCTCCAACACGCTGGCCCCCACTGCCATTGCTCCACCATCCCCCACCCCTCACCCCATAGCCCACTTACAGCTCATCCTTACCCCCACACTCACCATCTCTGGGAGCTTCCTAAGCACTCTCCAGCGTCCCCTGCTCCCAGCTCAATGGCGGGTGGACTCTTCCAATGCTGGCCAGCCAGCTCCGTTCAGCCCTGCTGCCTGTGCTGCACTCATGGGCCCTTGCACCATTCAGGTTTGGCACAGCCACCTCTCCCTCCATTATGACAGGGGCAGGGTGGGGAGGGGGCAGGGCCAAATTTGAGTGAGTGGTGTTGTGCTCTGGTGCAAGGGGCCACAGCGCTGTTCAGTTCTGGGGTATTTTCCTGGTTGTTGGGGGGATGGAAGCCCTTTGCAAGTGCATAGAGGACACATTAATCCTGGTCGGTATGGGCATAAGATTTATAGTGACCTTAAATGGTCACTTCCTTGCTTTTAAGTGCTGGGGTTTTCTAAATGACACAATAGGCAAGGAGACTGGGGTCATTTACCAAATCTAACCTGCTTTTTAAATAAAAAAATTTGTTTATGGAAAAACATATTTTGTGGTTTCTTTATAATGTTCGTTTTAGCTCTTGTTTACAGTTCAAATAAGTGGACATAGCAGCAGATTAGTCAATGAAAGGAGTGACCAGCACTAGATTCAGGAATCCAGTGGAGCTTTTCCAGACTGAGCTATTAGGATCTAATGTAAGGCGCAGTCCTACAAGGGATGCTAAAATACGGCTTTACAATGGAAGCTGGTTGCAATCTACCAATGGAAAGGCTACTTCCTTTTCTTAATACCTCCTGACTTTCCTCACAGGGTACAGAACCCTGATCTGCGCTGTGCTGAGCTAATGGAAAAGTGGAAGAAATCTCCGTACACACTCAGTCAAATCTGAAAGAGAATTTTAATTGGACTGTTCTCAGCTCGTCCATGGTTGTTTTCTACAAACACTCAGATCTTTAGTTTTACTAGCCTGTATACCTAAAAAAGCTAATTCTGAGCTCAAATATTTGCCAAAAGCAAATTTCAAAGGGCCTCTCTTCTAAACTGTCAAATTTTCAAGTGATGCTGTATTGGCTCGTTATGCAATCACCTGCTCCAGAGACAGAAACCACACTGAGTAATGAGCCAAGGCCTCCGAGCAAGTGGATCTATGCAGAGCCCCACTCATGTGGGTGCAGGGATTTGCTTGCATAATTCTTCTGCAAGATCAGGGCCTAATAAAGTAAGAACTGCAAAGATTCATAATGGGCTGCTTGCAAGTACTCTATGCTTTATTCACTGAGGAAATTTGTGAACGGTTGGCACTCAATACACGTGAGAAATTTTTGAACTAGAATAAGAATCAAAATTCAATGAATAATTGATTAAAGATTATTACTTGCATTATAGTTACCCCCTGAAGACTTCAGCCAAGATTGGAACCCCTATTGTGACAGTCCCTGCCCTGCAGATCTTATAATCTACACAGTTAAGACAAAGGAAGGTTCGTTATTGCCATTGTTCAGATGGACTGCTGGGGCACAGGGAAGCTGTGGAAGAACAAAGATCTCCCAAATCCTAATCCAGTGCCTTCACCATAAGACCATCCCTCCTCTTAATCACTGCAATTATTTGCTGAGTTCAAGTTCTGCTATTACTGTCAGTCTAACTGGGTGGATTTCCCCCGCTTGGAAATAGAAGGAAAGCTGCTGCATGATGCAGGCTCTCTCTTTTTAGTTGGGGATTGGTCCTGCTTTGAGCAGGGGGTTGGACTAGATACCTCCTGAGGTCCCTTCCCACCCTGATACTCTGTGATTCTATGATTCCTTTCCCTCTGCAATCTGACCATTTATTAAGGCTCTTCCCTGAGTGCCACATTTTGTTCCAGATGTCAGCAAGGAAAAAGCCTCTTCCCTTTGCTGCATACTGGGGGACTCGGTAGAAAGCTGAGTAATACTCCACTGGTGGTAGACCTAGGCGCCCAGGCTAAAGAGCAGAATATCAAACATGGATTCTTTGGCAAGGGCTTTTCAAACAAATCTTTCCTTCAGTAGGGCTGAGGAATGAAGACCAACCCTTGCAGCTGGCAGCTGGGAAGACAGTTTGTTAAGCAAAGCCCTCTTTAATTACTGGAGGTGATGTCTGCCAAGTAAACCCTATGCAATTACTGTGTAAATAAAAAGTACTTGCATGACATTTGTATCCTTTAGCTCAAATCCTTATGGAAGTCAACAAATGCCTGTGCACAGACCACAGATTATACTACCCAGCAGCTCAACGGGAGTTTGGCTGCCAACAGATCAAGGGCCTGACGTTCCCCTCCATCTCAGAAACCCACAGGCAGAGAAATACTTCACTAGGAAACCCACAATGTTCCACCTCCACAGCCTCCAGCTCAAGAGAAGTGCCTTACAGCAAGCTGAGCAGGACAGACATATCAAGCCCCAGAGGAACTGCCCAGCTCCAGGAATGTTTCATGCTGGTTTCAGACAGCAGAGTTTAAGGGCTGTCTCCACACGGGGTAACAGGCAGGGACAGTGAATCAGTCACTTCTATCAGAAGACGCTTCCATGCCAGTGTGCATACAGTCACAAAGGGAGCAGGACAGAGGTGGCTTTCAGCTGCAAATGCTTGGAAAGCACTGCACTTGGTCAGTCCCCAGGGGCCACATGCACCCACATGTAGGGAGAGAAGCACTGGGATCGGACACACATGCCAATCCATTCCGTAAAGCTCTGCAAGACTGCCCAGGGACAGGGGCTGCTGATCGGCTGCATGGCAACATATGTTAGGATGGGGCCCTGCCACGCATACAGTCATGCCATATGAGCCATAGTCCGCAGTTTGTAATTGTCTGGAAAGTTGAGAGTGCAAGCTACTATATTATGTGGTACATATAACACAATGACAGACCTTATTTTGACCTCAGTGTCGTTAGTGACTTCCAGACATTGCATCCTGAAGCGAGTGTTGGCAATCCCTTGACATGAAAACCAAACACACTAGGACGTCATGCTTATTGGGCCGTTGGGAATACTGTACCTGAGATGTCACAGTAGATGGTTCTGTGATAGACTTTGGCTTCTCGGGGCTTAAAGATCACATTAATTTCAGCTGTAGAACTTGGCCAAACGTCTCCCTCCTAAAACAAAAAAGAAGGATAGAGCAGTTTCAACTACAGATACATGTGTTTTGTTTTGTTTTTAAAAAAGGAAAAACTAAAGCCATTTGGATTTACTAATAAACATACTGTAAATATTACTGCCTTATTAATAGCACTTCATGGGATAGGTTTCTACCAACAAATAACACAGATAGCATGACTATTATATCCTGATACTACTGCCTGATTATGGTTTACAAAGTCAGTCTCTTAAATTTCTCTAGTATTCTTAGAGAGGCGAAGTGGGTGAGGTAATATATTTTATTGGACCAACTTCTACTGGTGAGAGACAAGCTTTCGAGCTCACACAAAGTTCATCTTCAGGTCTGGGAAACTGAACCAGAGTGTCACAGATAAAGACAAGGTGGAACAGACTGTGTACCATAATGAGTTAATAAATGTTTCAAGGAACCATTCAAAGTGAAGTGGCCTGTTAACACCTCCTCCTCATGGAGGAAAGGAAGCGTGTGTGGGGGGGAGCAGTTGGTGGGGGTTGTTAGTGGGTTATAGATTGTTGTAATAGACATAAATCCATTCTCTATTCAGTCCATGATTTTTAGTGAATACAAAAGTTATAAATAAAAGAGGTCTGAGTAAGCTCAAAAGCTTGTCTCTCTCACCGACAGAATTTTGTCCAATAAAAGATATTACCTCACCCATCTTGTCTCTAATATCCTGGGTCCGACGTGGGTATAACAATACTGTCTATGGTTTACAGGTACTAAACCATAGACAGCATCCAGGCCCCCCCAGAGCAGCAGGACAAGCAGCTGCGCCGCTCAGCTGGAGCCGTTGTGCAGTCGAGAGCACCAGGGCAGGTCGGCGGCCGTCACAGCCGTGCTGCCTAGCAGGAGCTCGCAGCCTCTCTGCCCAGAGCGCTGACAGCATGGTGAGCTGAGGCTGTGGGGGAAAGGGGGACAGCTAGGAAGGGTCTGGGGGCTAGCTTCCATGGCTGGGAGCTCAAGGACAGGGCAGGACATTCCCATGGGTCGGATGTGGCCTGCGGGCCGTAGTTTGCCCACCTCTCCTCTACATGGCTGGAAGGGTTAACGCAGCAAATACCCCTGGCTCACCAGGAATCATCACCATAAAGTCAGCCCAGTGAGTCCAAAGCAAGCTAAACCCTGTGTCTGCCACGTCTGTGCTGTTCAGCCCAGGAGTGAACATCCTCCCAGGCCAGGGCTCAGGCCCTGGTCTTTCTTCCCTGAACCCAGGGCCTCTGCCAGAGCCCAAACACTACTCTCTTGTGAGTCCCAGCTCTCAGCCTCGCCTTTCAGCCATGGCAACTTGCTTCAGGGCAGGTACCCGCCCCCCATTCAGAGGATGAAAATGGGGATATGTTCACCCCAACACAGCAGGGTTTAAAAACACCAGAAAAGGAGCTGTGTCAAGGAAACTCAGTTCCTTAGACTCACACAGCAGTAAATGCCAAAATTCCAGTGGAACGCTTGCCAGAGCTCATCAAAAACCTGATCAGTCCATCATCATAAATACAAAACACATTGTCCAGCTGTGATCACTCTTACATTGATTTCAATGGGGTTATTGGGACTTTTAGGGCTCGATCCTGCTTCCATTCAAAGCAATGGAAAATCTCCCTGGAACTATAATGTTGCGGGCTCAGGATCTTGGACTGACTGCACAACAAAGTGCCCTTTACTGTCGATTTAGCATGGAGTGCGAGCCAGTCGAGCTCACTGGTCTGTTCAAACATCTTGGCCCTAAGACCTGTTCTCCTCAAGCAGCCTTGCTCGTTACTCAAAGGCTGACAGGTGTAATGGAAGCAAGCGCGATGAAACTCATAAGCAAAACCAAACGTATACAGAAGAGAGAGAGAATTAAAACGTACAGGTGCCCTTGCTAACAACAGTGTGGTTTTCTAGCTGAGTGGGTTTGGCTGACGTCGGTATTTGATGAAATCCAAGACCAGCACATCTGTGACACAGTAATGACTGGCACTGCTTTCTTATCCCACTGCTTCCGAGCTCAGTAATGGGACTGATAGGGAGACAGACTCGACAGGACACATAGATCTAGGTTTGGGAGGCCGAAGGATAGACGTGGTAAATAGGCCAGAGTCAGCAGATGCTCTCAGCAACACCAATTTAGTCTTGTTATTAGTGCTCCCCAAAACAAATTGCAGCTCCTTTACCTTTGGTAACAGATGTGGATTTAAAGTGAGTAGGCCTGTGGACTGTTATTTACCACCTAAATGAACGCAATCAAGGTAAGGAGAGGTAAGCTGTGGTGCCATTTGAGCACCTGAATCCTTAGCACAACTTGGACGCTAACACTGCTGGCTGTGAATAAAGACATTCTGCATTTTGTTGAAAGCAGGAAGTAGGAAAAAGGGCTACATTAAAAAACAGCTGCTTCCATCAGAGGTTTTCACAAACTCTCACAAAAGTTGCTTCCCAACCCTGCTGTGAGGAAAACATGGTTTTCTTCCTGTTTTCCACCAAAGGGAAACTGAGACACAGAGCGGTTCTTGCCCAAGACCAAATAGCACATCAGTGTCAGAGCTGGGAATCTCTCTCTCTATCCTGTGGTACTTCTCTGGCCCCATTCTCATAGTATTGGAGTGCCTCACAATCTCTCCTGGATTTATCCTCACAACTCCCCTTTGCCGGGCTCTTGAGGCACAGAAAAATGATGGGCCAGATTTTTAGATACTTAGGGCTAGTCTACGCTGGCAATGCTAAAGCACTTTTGCAGCAGTGTAGTCAAGGCAGAGCGCTGGGAGAGAGCTCTAAAAAACCCACCTCCATGAGGGGCATGGCTCCCACTGCTGGTGCACTGTCTATACTGGCACTTCGCAGCAAGTTTCAGCACTGTGCTCAGGGGGTTCCAGGGAGCCAGAGGAGAGGAAATGCAGTTGAAAGGCTGGGTCATGAAGACCCCCTCAAGCCACTGGAAAGAGAGCCCTAAGGTAAGGGTGAAGAAGAGAGAAGTGGGAGAGCTGTAGGGAAGTGGCCCAGAGAAAAGTAGCAACTGTGGCAGTGAAAGGTCGGCTGCCAACAGCTGCTACCATTAGGGTCCCTGAGCCAAAACCCAGAGTAGAGGGCGGGCCCGGGTTCCCCCCAACCCACCACTACAGAAACATCGCCTGGGAGGGGAAGACAGGCCCCTTTCAGGAAAGGAGACTAAACTGTTCTAGAAAAAGCCTGTAGGGACAACAGAGACTGTGGGAGTTCTCACTCCAACCTCCTTGCTGGCTTATTATGAAAGGGGCTCAGTAGACTGTAACCCTGGCCCTAGAGAGAGAAGGGCTATGTGGAGAGTCGCAGTGAGCCTCTGAGGCTAGCACAAACCGCCTGGAAGCACAGGACCCACAGGGACAAGGTCGGAGCTCTGCCACACGCTGTATAGGTTTTATACAGAACAAAACAGATTTATTTGGGGTTTGGATCCCATTGGGAACTGGGTGTCTGGGTGCTGGAGACAGGTGACCTGCTGAGCTGTTATTAGTTAAAATCTGCAGCTTTGGGGGCGTGGATCAGACCTGGGTCTGTGTTGCAGCAGGTTAGTGTGTCAACAAGGCAGGGTTCTGGAGTCCCAAGCTGGCAGGGAAAATGGGCTGATCAGATGACAGTCCCAAGGGGGTCTCTGTGACCAAACCCATCACAAGTGTATTGAAGGGAGTCCAGCTAATACTCAAACACTACAGTGCTTCCTTTACAGAAATGTCACACCTAGTAAAAACCTGAACTCTCAAATGCCTGGAGACAACCAGCTGGCTCTCCATTACCAGGTTATCCTTCATCACTCACTATCCCCCCCAACCAAAATGTAACTTCAAGGCTGCTGCTCTTCAGGAAGTCGGGCTTTGTCCTATTTCCCTGCTCTGTTCACATCCCCTGGACAATCCCTGACATCCTTGGTAATTTGTACCATCTACAGCTTGTCCTGCCTTCCAAATGCCTTATGTACAAAGTGGAATAGGTCCCAACCCCCAGCAATGCAAGACCCCCACTCCTTTCCTTACACACGCAACTAGCCTCTGTGACCTTCTCAATGGCCACTTTGTAATCCAGATTATCAATGCCTGTCTTCTTAGCTTTATCTACAAGATTTCTATGGGACATTTTATCAAACGCTTTACAGAAATCCAGACGAATGATGATGGCTGCTTCTCCTTTACCTATTTCACCGGCCTTTCACGAAAGTCAATCAGATTTAGCTGACAAGATTTGGCCTTCTATAAACCAACACTGATGTCTGCCTGGCAACTCATTTCCATCTAAACCACCTACCAGGTTATCCCTAATGACTGATTTAACTATATTACTTGGAACAAAGATCAAATCAACTAATCTGCAGTTACCAGTATCACACCGGCTGCTCTTGCTTTACATCAGCCTCCCTAAATGCTCTGTGCTCTCTGTCTTTGCTCTATGACAACTTCAATATCCATGAGCGTTATTCTGAAAGTCCCTCTTCTTCACTCCTGGAATATCCTGGGG
The DNA here is from genome assembly GCA_007922305.1 of Dermatemys mawii. Lineage (NCBI taxonomy): Eukaryota > Metazoa > Chordata > Testudines > Dermatemydidae > Dermatemys > Dermatemys mawii. The sequence goes on along the minus strand of ML677343.1, from coordinate 2,139,275 downwards.
TGAACCCCTCCTGCTTGTGGTGACTCTGGAATCCATCTGTGTCAGTGATGGGGTAATTCCTCTGGATTTTTAATGCCATCTGCCCAAATTCTGTTCACCACAGTTTTTCTTCTGCTGTGAATAGACTTGCAAAGGACAGTCCGCATGGATTGAACTGGAGTTGCACCAGAGATGGACTTGGCCCTATGCATTTAGCTCCTCTTTTATTTCCTTTGTCTCCCCACTTCCTCCATTATGGCATCTGTTCCAATCTCCAACAGACCCACAGCATTTTGTCCGAGTCTGTATTGAACTCCATACTGAACTCCATACCGGGTCATCCCAAGCCTGACAATTGGAGGGAATATTCTGATTCATGGAGCACCAAGGACAGTTTTAGGCAGGGGATTTCAGTGTAGTGTATTGGATAGGAAAAAACATGACATGGCTTCTCATTCAGTCCAGCTCGTTCAAGGTAACATTTCCAGGAAGCTTCCAGGTTGCATACTCCAAAAAAAGGAGATGCACCTGTCATGCGTCTGGCTAGGAAGTTATTACATTTCTTTTCGGATGCAGGTCTTGCCACTGTTATCCAGGCTTTTGTTATCTCAGGATAAGACCACTGAAGGGGCTGTACCTGGGGCTGCACCTGAAAGCTATTCGGAGACTGACACTGCTGTAGAAATGCATAGACATGCTTATTTGGCAAAGCATTGTGTTCGAAGGATCTGACACCAGTGATCAGGATCTGCTCTGGCTGGCTGTTAGTCTCCAGGTGGAGTTTAAGGTGCTGGTTGTAACCTAGGGTGACCAGACAGCAAGTGTGAAAAATGGGGACGGGGTAGTGGGTAATAAGAGCCTATATAAGAAAAACACCCAAAAATCAGGACTGTCCCTATAAATCAGGACATCTGGTCATCCTATTGTAAGCTGTAGAGACTCAAGGGTATGTCTACACTCCAGCTGGGCCCATGCCTCGCAGCCCACGTGGACAAACTTATTCTAGCATCACTTGTGCTAGCACACTAAAAATAGCAGCATAAATGGCACCATGAACTACCCATCCAGGTAAAAACCTGCCCAACACTCTGGGACTGATCTCAGGTGGCTAGCCTAAGCTACAACCTCCATACGCTATTTTTAGCATACTACTTTAAGTAGAGCTTGCATTGCCTGTCTATCACGCTCCCAGCTGTAGTGTGAACATACTCTAACTGGCCTGCAACCAGTGTGCCTGGAAGACCACTCTTTCATCTAAATCATTCTGCCATAGCTGTAGCCATCCAGGGCATCGGAGCCAGATCCCCCACACTAGAGAGGAGAGAGGGGGGTTGGCATGTTGGTGGGCTCTGGTATCTGGCACTTGCTCCCTGTCTTGGTCCAAAATAGCCTGCATTTCATGACTGTAGGGCTCCCTCACCCACCAAATCGGAGGGAGACCCCTTGGGCCAGTCCGAACCGGCCGGGTTCAGGCTCTGGGAAGGGACTGGCGAGCAGCTCAGTTCCAAGATGCAGCTGGGGCCTGGACTTGCCGGGGCTCAGACAGCCGGCGGCAGCCAAACAGCAGTCTTTAGAGGGCTGGCTCTAGTCTGGGCGAGGCACAGGCAGCCAGCAACCACACAGTCTTTCGAGGGCTGGGGCCTGGGCTTCAGGGCACAGGCAGCCAGCAAGCAATAAACAGTCTTTAGAGCTGAGGCCTGGGCTTCGGGCTCAGGCAGCCAGCAGGCAAGCAACAGTCTTGAGAGGGCTGGCTCTAGCCTGGGCTTCAGGGCACAGGCAGCCAGCAAGACAAACAGTCTCAGAAGGCTGGGGCCTGGGCTTCAGGCTTCGGCAACCAGCAAACAAATAGTCTGGGAGGGCTGGCTACAGCCTGGGCGTGGCGCAGCCAGCCAGCAAACAACAAACAGTCTTCAGGGGATTTCCGTGGTCAGGGTAGGGGCAGCAGACTCAGTGAGTGGGTACCTCGGCCGTCCAGTCCGAGTCCGGTTCCTCTGGGTACACGGCGGTGGGTACTCCAGGCCAGTCGTCCTCGGTGTCAGGAGTTGGAGCGCAGCGCAAACTCAAGTCGACTCCAGGCAGCAGCAGGTCCGGCGGAGCGTCCTTCTCCTCCCCTGCTTCTCCCCTTTCTGGGCTGCAGGGCTGGCCTTTTATAGTGCTGCCCTTGTGCTTCCGGCGAGGGGGGCGGGGTGGTCTTGGCTCCACCCTCCAAGGGGTATCCCCCGCTCCCTCGCCTTCCAAATCAGAGCGAGACCACTCGGGATCACTAAAGTGACCTTCTGGGTATGCTGCTACCTGTTTGAGAGGGTTTGGGCAGAGGGCTGAGGGAGCGCTTCCCAGAATTGAAAGGGGTGGAAATGAATGTCTGTAGCAGTCTGTCTGACATGACAGACTGAACACTGGTCTACAATATTTTAGAAGTCGTCTGCTTCAGAGATAAAATGTGATATTTATTATGTATTTTGATGTGTTGAATTCATATATGACAATTAAAACAACTGATTGGCTACTGTTTCTAAGATATTTAAGTTTTTACATTTTATATCTATGTATATTGTGTAGATAGTAGAGTTTTAATCATAAATTGTAAACCTAGGTCTTTTCACGTCTTTATGGTTGCTTTACATGATAATATTTCACCTGTCCTATTTATGTAACACTTAAAAAATTAGCAAAATGGTTATATAAATAAAATGTATTATGAAACAAAAGGCAAAAAACTATTATGTACATAGTTTAGTCCTACTCAGTGTCTACTCGGCGCTTCTTGGCTTGTCTCTTGTATTCATTAAACGGAGCATCTCTTGTCACTGTCCAGCAATAGTCTGCAAGCATTGATGGGCTCCATTTGCCCTGATAGTGTTTCTCCATTGTTGCAATGTCCTGGTGAAATCGCTCGCCGTGCTCGTCGCTCACTGCTCCGCAGTTCGGTGGAAAAAAATCTAGATGAGAGTGCAAAAAATGTATCTTTAGTGACATGTTGCAACCAAGGCTTTTGTATGCCTTGAGGAGGTTTTCCACCAACAACCTGTAGTTGTCTGCCTTGTTGTTTCCGAGAAAATGTATTGCCACTGACTGGAAGGCTTTCCATGCCGTCTTTTCCTTGCCACGCAGTGCATGGTCAAATGCATCATCTCGAAGAAGTTCACGAATCTGAGGACCAACAAAGACACCTTCCTTTATCTTAGCTTCACTTAACCTTGGAAATTTTCCACGGAGGTACTTGAAAGCTGCTTGTGTTTTGTCAATGGCCTTGACAAAGTTCTTCATCAGACCCAGCTTGATGTGTAAGGGTGGTAACAAAATCTTCCTTGATTCAACAAGTGGTGGATGGTGAACACTTTTCCTCCCAGGCTCCAATGACTGTCGGAGTGGCCAATCTTTCTTGATGTAGTGGGAACTCTTGTATGACTATCCCATTCGCAGAGAAAAGAGCAGTACTTTGTGTATCCACTGTGACAAAGCTCTGTCCTTATCTTCGTGGATCCTGCGTTTCCTGGCGGATTTTTACTAGCCTCAGCGGCTCACTGTGACCCTCCACGGAGCCCTTCTCTCTCTGCAGACAAGGTCACAGTCTACTGAGCCATTTTCATCACAAACCAGTGAGGAGAAGCTATCCTTCCTGGCACAGTCTCTATTGTCTCCCAATCTCAGAGACTAATTAGGGGAGGCAGAAAGGGGGGAGCCCAGGCCCACCCTCTACTCTGGACTCCAGCCCAGGGACCCTAATAGTATCAGCTAAGATGGCTGACCTTTTATCCACAAAACACAATACAATTCCCTGGGCTACTTCCCCACAGCAGTCCCCGCTTCTTCAAACTCCACTTCACCCCTACCTCAGGGCCTCCTTCCTTCTGTATGATAAGTTGTCCACCACTCAGTCTCACCAACAGCATAACTTCCTTCCACAGCTCCTGACACCCACAACCCACCTGACTAACTGGGAGGTTTTTATCTGGATTCAGCCAGTCCCTGATTGGCTTCAGGTGTCCCAATTAGGCTAGCTGTTTCTACTCCTTTCTAGAAGGTTCTTAATTGGCCCCAGGTCTCTTGATTGGCCTGGAGTAGCCTTTGTTTGGCTATCCAGGAAACAGGGACCTGCACACCCTGAGACTAATGTACCTGCCTTCCAGCACTCTCCTATATCCTTCTGGTCTGACTCCATCACACCAGTCTGCAGACCAAGCAAGAGAGCAACAACCTTCAAATCGCCACAAAGCTGCCACTAATGTTGGTCATAGTTTATGCACCTCAAAAGTTGTTTCATGTTGTCATAGGTTTCCTTCATATGGACTGCATGACCAACTGGAATTGATGGCAAAACATTGCCATTATGCAGCAAAACAGCTTTAAGACTCGTCTTCGATGAATCAATGAAGAGTCTCCACTCATCTGGATCGTGAACGATGTTGAGGGCTGCCATCACACCATCGATGTTGTTGCAGGCTACAAGATCACCTTCCATGAAGAAGAATGGGACAAGATCCTTTTGACGGTCACGGAACATGGAAACCTTAACATCAGAGATTCCACTGTTGTAGTCTGGAGCCCAACAGCTCTGCCTTACTCTTGGGTAGTTCCAAATCCCCAACAAGGTCATTCAGTTCAGCTTGTGTTATGAAGTGTGGTTCAGAGGAGGAGGATGGGAGAAAATGTGGGTCCTGTGACATTGATGGTTCAGGACCAGAAGTTTCATCCTCTTCCTCTTCCTCGTCTGACTCAAGTGAGAATGATTCTGGTGCATCAGGAACCTGCAGTCCTTCTCCGTGGGGTACTGGGCGTATAGCTGATGGAATGTTTGGATAATGCACAGTCCACTTTTTCTTCTTTGACACACCTTTCCCAATTGGAGGCACCATGCAGAAGTAACAATTGCTGGTATGATCTGTTGGCTGTCTCCAAATCATTGGCACTGCAAAAGGCATAGATTTCCTTTTCCTGTTCAACCACTGGTGAAGATTTGTTGCACAAGTGTTGCAGCATATGTGTCCTGATCTCCAATTTTGCAGCCAAAATAAAGGTGATAGGCTTTCTTAACCATAGCGGTTATACTGCGCTTTTGTGACGCAAAAGTCACTTCACCACAAACATAGCAGAAGTTATCTGCACTGTTCACACAAGTACGAGGCATCTCTGCTCACTTTGGCTAAACAGAAATGTGTCCCTTTGCAAAATCAAACACTGACAAATAAGAGAGCACAACACTGTATGATTTCTAGAGCTGATACTGGGCAATTTGTTCAGCAGAGTGATGTAAGCTTCGTTATGATTGCATCATCCATGACTTCTAGGAATAACATGATGCAATTCATATCATGTATGACGCGATACCAGCTTCAGATTGCATCATTCATTGTTTTGTCTAAAAAGCAAGTACTGTCCAAACCCAGTCATAGATTTATTCACAGATCCAGTCAAAGATGTATTTTACTCATTTCTGGTTTAAATTGAGATCCCTTCCCTTTATAACTCACTTATCCTCTGCCATTCCCATGTCAAGGGTCGTATAGACTGACCCAATAGCACATCTTGAAAACTAGAGCCAATCAACAATTTTAAGCATCATTTTCGTTCTCAGTGACCCAGAATTAGTAAAGTTTGACTACATTTATTTCAGAAGAATTTTGGCTGTAGAACAGTGTTATTTCAGTGCTGCTAGGAGCTCACTGTTGTGTAATCAACGTGTTAGGGTGCCTATAACCTTGGATAGGCTCCTTTTTATCATTTTAAATATAAATGCATTCATAAAAATATATATGTAAAACATAGGCACATCAAATGTCAGCAGACCCTGCTGGTCATCAAACCGGTGACCTCCGGAACTTAGTGCATGAATCTCTACCACATGAGCTAACAGCCATTAACTAAGGCTGTAGAGCAGACTCATTAAATGTCTCTAAATGGTCTCAGTGCCACTAGATGGGACAGAACACCACACCCAGGAGATATCTGGGGCACACACATCCCTCCTTTAGGTGTGTTTACGTGGTATACTTCAGAAAGCCACATAGTGATGCTTCAAATTACTGACAGAGGAGGTGCTAGGAGAACCTAAGGCACAATCGGATCTGATTTTTCAAAGAGCCCAGAGGAACCCTACCTCCAAATAGACTAGCCAGCTCTCCTAGGCATCGTTTTAATTGCTGGAATATTTCACATATACCTTCAGTCAAAAGGAAATCTGCCCATACTAAGTACGAGGCCTGACCTCTCAAAGCTTCTGCTATAAAATCAGTGATCTGTAGAATTCTGTGTTTGCAGTAAAAATCTCAGCAGAATTTTTTTTGCGGGGCGGGGAGGAACAAAAAAAGTCACCTTCACTGCAATTGTCAGTGGGCTTGTCAATCAGACACTGAAGTGACTCCAAAAGGCACATGCTAGCTGGATGGATAATCTGTTACATTTGTGAACAGTCTCCCCAAGCCACACATGCACACCCAAACACATTTTTTCAAACAGATAAAATTCTCAGTAACTTTCACCATTTTTTTCTTCCCTGTTAGCATATGCCAGGGTGTAAACTAGAGAAATACCGAGAGCGATTTCTCCTGAGAAATTCAAATAAGCTGTACAAGAGGCTCTGTACTTTTCTGTAAAGCCTTAAGAGAATAGGAACCGCTGGTGAAAAGACTATGCTTCACACTATACCTTTTGAGACTCGCTGTTACAGGTATATGTGCCTCCAAACATTTTTAGATGAGGATAAGTTAGCTTGGGCAGCCAAGTCCTTTATAGGACCATACTGAAATCGACATTTGGAAAGCTACAGGGACCCCTACTCCTAAAGAAATAACAGTTTCAGAACTGCAAGCATGATATTTTAGGGTATATAGCTTAATGGCAGTCAGAGACAAGATACAACTGCCACATGGTATACAATGCAAAAGGGGGTTGTATCATGATACAGCACAAAGGGAGGTGCAAGTGTAACCCACACCTTCTGGGTGTGGTGCTCTATCCCAGCTAGTGGCACCGAGACCGCTGCGAGAGAGTTAATGAGTCTGCTCTACAGCCTTAGCTAACAGCCATGTGGCTTTTAGTGCATGCAGTAGAGGCTGATGTATTTAGCTCCAGGGATTCCACATTCGATCCTGCCCGCCAACAACTGGGGCTGTCAGTGTTACACAAGTGTTGTTACCTGGCTTTGTTACATACTGAGCAAAGCAGTGCCATACAGGCATTCTAAGCAATGGTTAACACATATAGCACTCTACAAGTCCAAAGCACTTTATATAATAGATGTTACGGCCACACATCCCAAAGTGGTCGTTACCTTTGAGTGCCTACGTTTACATCTAGGGCCTGATTTTCAGAGACGCTGAGCACCCAGAACACTAAAAAAAGCCACTGGCTCCCATCAGCTCTGAAAATCAGAACCTAGACTATCTGCAGTAAAGCACTCCAAAACTGAAGCACCTACAACGAAAGGCCACTGTGTAAAGTTGGTCCTCATTGATTTAGCTTCACACAGCTCACATGGGAGGTAGGTAGAGCATGGCTAATATCATTTTATAGAAGGGTGAAGTCATCTGTCCAAAGCCATACAGAAAATAAGCAATAGAGCAGGGAACGGAACTTGAAGAGGATCCACTGACTGCAAAGCACGTCCCTTCAGACCCATCCTAAAATACGGAGCACAAAACCCAAATATCTGTCCTGTGTTTTTCCCACAAGTAACTGACGCTTCATTGAAAACACAGGGGGGTTGTTGGATGGATGCTATCACTCGCAACAGTGGTGACTCCTCCTGGCAAAGGCTTGATCAGAAAGGGCCTCTTGTTCTAATGAGTGCCACTAAACAAGCCACTCATTGATTTGGAGAGCCTCCTAAAACTAACAATTCCTATTGCCTCTCCTTGCTTTGCTCTACTACAAAAATGGCAGCACTATTACAGTCTGGAAAGGAAGATTTCCAGAGGATCAGCATTAATCTGGAAGGCAATGAGAAGACAGTGGTGACTTGTCAAGGACAGTGCAACGGTAGCAAATCCCTGTCCTCCTTGGGTTCCATTTCCAAGGCGTCAGCTCCCGCGTGCTCCCAATGTGACTCACAGCTAATGGCACCGTAGGCTGGAAAAAAAAAATCTGCAGCAAAAAGTGAGATCAATGTCTTTGGTAGCCACCTGGGCTCCTACCACAGCTGTTGCTGCTGTCATATCACGTCTATTTGCAAAAATAAATTAAACAAAATGCGAGATGCAGTCGGAAAGTCAGAGTCACATAAGAGTTTGTTTTCCACAGGCTTGGAAGGCTGCTCAAAATGTTTATTATTCCCATGATAATTAAGATATTAGTGATCTTTTTTCCTTTTTATTGTCAGTCAAGTTAACTCTGTATCAATCAACATTTCTACAGTCATTTCTCCAAACACAACACCACCTGCAAATAAGGACAGAGGTGCTCACCTGATCCAATGAACCACACACACAGCTTCAGTGGATGCTTTCACAGCCAAAGCCATATCTCCCTTTAGGAAGAGGCTACATTTAGTCAAGGGGCTTGGCTACACTTGCATATGTAGAGCGCTTTGAGTTAAACCAGCCTTCGGAGAGTGCACTAGAGAAAGCGCTGCAGTCTGTCCACACTGACAGCTGAAAGTGCACTGGCGTGGCCACATTTGCGGCACTTGCAGCAACACTGGGAGCGGTGCATTATGGGCAGCTATCCCAGCCTTCAAGTGGCTGGAATGTGCTTTTCAAATGCGGGGGGTGGGGTGGAGTGTGACAAGGAGTGTGTTGTGTGTATGTGCGGGAGAGAGAGTGGGGTTTTGGGGTGCTGAGAGTGTGTCAGCATGCTGTCTTGTAAGGTCAGACCTGACCCCCGCCTCTCTCTCACTCACTCAAAGCAAACAACTTTCCTCAGTAATGTTTTCTTTGTCTCGGAGCAGATAAGCAGCCGGCTTTCAGAAATGGAGCTTTGAAAGGGCACTTCCGCATTCCTACAGCCGATTTCAAAACAATGAGAAGAGTGGCCACTTGACTTAAGGGGATTATGGGACATTTCCGGAGGTCAGTCAGAGCGCAGTAACGTAACTCCTTGTTCACACTGATGCTGGAGTGTCTCACCCAATACGCAACAGACATTAAGTCTCTTGCTGAGGTGGAGTACCAGGAGTGCTCAAGCCAGGGAGTCAGAGCGCTCTATGTGCCCTGCCAGTGTGGATGGGGAGAGAGGTAGAGCACTCTGGACGGCTTTATTATGATATAACATGCAAGTGTAGCCAAGGCCAAGATCTGGATCCTTCCCTCAATGCAAAGCCTAAACCCAATAGCACTAGAACCAACAAGGAGAGAGATGCAGAGGTGGGATTTTAAATGACAAAGAGTCGGAAAAACAAAGAGACAGATGATGAGAGTGCAAAAGCATTGGGACTAGATGAGCAAAATGGGGATATTTTGAAATGGTAACAAGGAAGAATGAGAGAAAATGTGAAGGGACAGAGTGGGAAGGGAATTAAAAATGGCAGTACCTGTTTGTGCAATATGACTGCTGCAAATCGCTTAGCTATAGTATACTCAATGGACATGGGACTTAGTAGGATGCTACATTTAGGCTACGTCTACACTTAATGGCGATGTGTAGAGTACAGGTACTACATGTGCAGCAGGAGTGGAAGCTACCAGAGCCTTTCCTCACTGCCTCCCCATGCCAGAGCCTTTCACTTCAGCAGGGGGGAGGCACTGAGCAAAGCACAGCAGTAGACATGGGAGACACTGCTTGGGCACACAGCCAGCCCATGCAGGATAGTTACACTGGGGGTTCAGAATGCACGGCACTCTGCTCTTCTCTGCTCGTCTGAGCCAGGCCTCACTGTCTGCACTGCTATTTATAAGTGCACTGTCTGTACTCTACAGGCTGCCCTCAATCCTTTCCTGCACAGTGACCAAGGGTAACATTTTCTAAAGCACCTAAGTACCATTTTCAGAAGTGACTAAGCACTTGAAAGCCTAAGGGTACAGCGGGCAGCGCTCCATCTACACACAATAAATCGATCCCTGAATCGACACCTGAACTCTGCCTCAGCGAAAGGAGTGGGCAGAGTCGGCGGGGGAGTGGCCAGGTAAGTTGACCTAAGATACTTCGACTTCAGCTACGCTATTCGTGTAGCTGAAGTTGCATATCTTAGGTAGACCATCCCCCCTCCGGGTAGAGTAGCCCATCCCTAAGTCTCACTGACCTCCAATGAGAATTAAGGTCCAGATGCACCAGGATATTTAGGTTCCTAACTTCTACTGAAATCACCTTGAGGATCTAGGGCTGGATTGCTTTTGAAAATGGGACTCAGGCGCTTTGGTATGTTTCCCCTTAGAGGTTACAGCCGCTATCCTGTCCTACACTCTGCCACTGGCCTGCTGTGTGACCCTGGAAAAGCTAAACTGCCCCACTCACAGTGAGTGCTGTCTACGCTACTGATACAATGACCACACAGCATCTGCTCGCAATTACAGCAGTGTCAGTCTGGAGTAGCTCTATGGCAGTGGTCACCAAGAGGATCTCCCAGATGGTCGCGATCTCCGGTGGCACAGCAGGGCTGCCGCTAAGACAGGCTCCCTGCCTACCCCAGCCCAATGCTGCTCCCAGAAGTGGTCAGCGCGGCCTCGCAGCCCCAGGGATGGGGGGAGGCAGGGGTCTCCCTCTGCACACTGCTCCTGCCTATAAGCACCACCCCTGTGGCCTCCATTGGCCGGAAATGGGGAGCTGTGGCCAATGGAGCTGCGAGAGCGGAGTCTGGAGAGAGGGGCACTGTGCGGAGCCATGTGCCGTCTGCCCCGGTCCCACACCGCTCTCAGAAGCAGCCTGCGGGACCAGGGGCGGAGGAGCAGAGGTCTCCCTCTGAGCACACTGCTTCTGCCTGCAAGCACTGCCCCCTCAGCTCCCATTGGCTGGGAACAGGGAGCTGTGGCCAATGGGAGCTACGGGGTGGTGCTTGCAGGGAGGGGAAGCGTGCGAAGCCCTCGCCTCTAGGACCAGGTTGGCCCCTTCCGGGCGAGGTGTGGGGCCAGGGTAGGCAGGGAGTCTGCCTTAGCAGCAGCCATGCTGTGCTACCAACTGGGAGCCACCGGAGGTAACTGCTGACTGGCGGGAGGCCGCACCCCAGCTCTGAGCCTCCTACCGGAGCTAGCAGCCCGAACCTCCTCCTGCACCCCAAACCCCAGCCTTGAGCCCCCTCCCAGAGCTAGCACCCTGTACACCCTCCTGTACCCCCAAGTCCCAGCCCCGACCCCCCTCCCAGAACCAACACCCTGTACCCTCTCCTGAACTCCAACACTCTGCCCCCCGCAGCCTGGAGTCCCCTCCCAGAGCCTGCATCCCATCCTGCACCCAACATTTTTCCTCATCCTGGAGCCCCCTCCTGCACCCAAACTCCCTCCCAGAACTTGCACCCCTCATCCCCTCCTTCACCCCAGACCCCTACCCCAGGCTCGGCCCAGAACCCCCTCCCACACTGCAAACCCCTCGTCCTGGCCCAGAGCCCACACCCCCTCCCAAACCTTAACCCCCTACCCTAGTCTGGTGAAAGTGACTGAGGGTGGGGGAGAGCAAATGACCGGTGTGGGGGAGGGATAGAGTGAGTTGCGGGGAGCCTTGGGGAAGGAGCGGGGTAGATCCTGGGTTGCACTTAAATTCAAAAAGTGATCTTGGACTTAAAAAGGTTGGAGACCACTGATCTATGGTCATAAGTGGCATTATTCCAGACAAACAATGGAGTAACTGACAATTGACTCCTTTACTCAGAAAGATTTAGTTTCATATATTTTATTAGAAAGGAGATGTTGGATTTATTCCAGGGCTTACTCAAAAGAGAATCCCGCTTCATTGCTTAGCGAAAAGAACACCTGTCGCTGGCATCAGACAGTGAAAACATTCAGAGAATTAGGGCGCCAATTAATTTAAGTGCCTGTTTTTCACATAGCTACACTAGATACAAAGAAAAAGTCAAGGATTGTTTTTAAAAGTACGTGTCTTTCAAATCAAAAAGTCTATTCCATAAGTGCCCTGTTTGTGGAAGGGTTCATGAATGGCACATTCAGACGTGGGATGAGTCAAAGTTGTATGGACAAAATTACATGGAGTTGATCCTCCATGCTTATGTCTGGTTTGAATTTGGCCCTGTATCCCTAAAAAACCTCTTGGTCTTAGAGTCAATGTGTGACCTGCATTGGCCAATGTATGATCTATTAAACTTGAAACACCACTTACGCAAGATCTGCCCAAATCAGCACATCTCGGAACCACACAAATTGCAAATGTATGTTATGTAGGTGTATATGATAAATAGTCAAATTTCCATTAACATCTGCTATGGAAAGAAAGCTAAATAAATGTAGAACTAAGTGTCCTAATAATAATACTTTGCTCATAAATACAAGCTTTTCTTTACAAAGAAGGTCAGTATCATTCTCCCCATTTTACGGATGGGGAAATTGAGGCAAAGAGCACTAAAGTAACGTACCCAACTCAGTGATGGAGCTGGGAAATAGAACCCAATTCAACAAACTACGTAATCATTGGACCACACCGCTGGCTAGAAACCAGCTTGTAGATCTAAGGCAATAGTTTGGATGAGAGCAGTTTTTTATCATCCACCCGAAGCCACCAATACAAAAATGACCTTACAGTTTGCCCTTCAAAATCTAGCTGCAAAACCTGCAAAGCTGACGTCCTCAGCACATCCTCACTGTCTTTATTTGTTTATGGTCTGATCCATTCTGGGCGGTGTTCTGAGTCTGCTATCACTTACCACTGGCTCAATAGTGAAGATATTATCAGAGAAGAACATGGAGTCTCCTTGCATCATTGCCCTGTGGTTCTGGAAGGTGCGGGAGAGAATGGAAAGGCGTTCTCGGAACACAGGGTCTGCATTGCATTCCTCCAGAAATGGATCAGTCTCATCCCCTTCCTGAGTCTGCTGTTGGTAACAGAGCCTGAAACCAAAGGGAGAGAGACCAACAAAGCAGATAATTTAATGAACAAAGTATTGCTAAAGGCCGTCACTTGAATGCATGGGTGATGGCACTTGCAGTGTGGTGCATGAGGAAGCAGCCCACGGCGCCCCAGAGGAGGTAACTGAATCAGTGGTTTCCGCACTGGCATGATGGGGAATTTTTCTCCAAGCTCAGTTGCCAGTAGCCTGCCCATTTGAAGCTGCTGGAGAACAGGATTTTTGAAAGTCAGGACTTCTGAATAACAGTGAGAAAGTCAATGTGACCTGTGTGTCTAAGTTCCTATTGCTTCACAGCCTCTACCAGTTGATTGTACCATGTGGAGTCCACCTACCCCTCAACCAGCATGTTGTGTACACACACTACTGGAAGTGCTGCATGCGGCAGTCAGGTAGGACACGCTTAGCTCAGTACAGTGAACAAGGCCATTTATCACTGGCAGGGGCACAGCCGCAGGGCTCATCAGAAAGGACAATATTTGGATAAGGACTGGGTGAATTTTCAAAAGCAACTTAGAGGCACAAGTCCCACTGATTTTTTGATCCCTGTTTCAGCTCCTGATTTTCCCAAGATAAACAGACAAAATGTGGTTTGCCCAATGAAATAATATTTTCTATGTCTATAGCACTTTCTGTCCCAGGAGCTCCAAGCACTGTGTGAACACGAAGGAATTAAGCCAGTGAGGTAGGTCTTTCCATTTTACAGACTGAATAATCGAGGTAGAGAGCTTAAGTGACTTGCCCAAGTTTGCATAATTAGGAGCTAGAGCAGCACCTAGGAATTCAGCTCCCCTGTTCTATACTTAGAATGATAGAATCATAGAAGATTAGTGTTGGAAGAGACCTAAGGAGGTCACCTAGTCCAACCCCTGCTCCAAGCAGGACCAACACCAACTAAATCATCCCAGCTGGGGCTTGGTCAAGCCAGGACTTAAAAACCTCTAAGGATGGAGATTCCACCACCTCATTAGGGAACACATTCCAGTGCTTCACCACCCTCCTAGTGAAAAAGTTTTTCCTAATATCCAACCTAAACCTTCTCCACTGCAACTTGAGACCATTGCTCCTTATTCAATCATCTGCCACTACTGAGAACAGCCGAGCTCTCTCCTCTTTGAAACTCCCCTTCAGGTAGTTGAAGGCTGCTATCAAATCCCCCCTCACTCTTCTCTTCTGCAGACTAAATAAGCCCAGTTCCCTCAGTCTCTCCTCGTCAGTCATCTGCCCCAGGCTCCTGATCATTTTTGTTGCCTTCAGCTGGGCTCTCTCCAATTTGTCCACATCCTTTCTGGAGTGGGGGGCCCAAAATGACACAATACTCCAGATGTGGCCTCAACAGTGCTGAACAGAGGGGAATGATCATGTCCCTCGATCTGCTGGCAGTGCTCCCACTAATGCAGCCCAATATGCCTTTGGCCTTCTTGGCAACAAGGGCTCACTGCTGCCTCAGCTTCTTATCCACTGTAACCCGTAGGTCCTTTTCTGCAGAACTGATGCTTAGCCAGTCTGTTCCCAGCCTGTAGCAGTGCACGGGATTCTTCTGTCCTAAGCGCAGGACTCTGTCTTTGTCTTTGTTGAACCTCATTAGATTTCTTTTAGCCCAACCCTCCAATTTGTCAAGGTGACTCTGGACCCTATCCCTACCCCCCAGTATATCTACCTCTCCCCACCAGCTTAGTGTTATCCACAAACTTGCTGAGGGTGCAATCCATCCAATCATCCAGATCATTCATGAAGACATTGAACAAAACTGGACCCAAAACTGACCCCTGGGGGTACTCTGCTTGATACCGGCTGTCAACTAGACATTGAGCTGTTGATCACTATCCATTAAGCCCTACAATCTAGCCAGCTTTCTCTCCACCTTACAGTCCATTCATCCAATCCATACTTTTTTAACTTGCTGACAAGAACACTGTAGGAGACCGTAGCAAAAGCTTTGCTAAAGTCAAGGTATATCATGTCCACCACTCCCTCCATATTCACAGAGCCAGTTATGTCATCACAGAAGGCAATCAGATTGGTGAGGCATGACTTGCTCTTGCTGAATCCATGTTGACTGTTCCTGATCACCTTCCTCTCCTCCAAGTGGTTCAACATGGATTCCTTGAGGACCTGCTCCATGATTTTTCCAGGTACTGAGGTGAGGCTGACTGACCTGTAGTTCCTCGGATCCTCCTTCTTCCCTTTTTTAAAGATGGAAACTATATTTGCCTTTTCACAATCGTGCAGGATCTCCCCCGATTCTCACGAGTTTTAAAGATAATGGCCAATGGCTCTGCAATCACATCAGCCAACACCCTCAGCACCCTCAAACGCAGCACATCCGGCCCCATGGACTTGTGCATGTCCAGATTTTCTAAATAGCCCTTAACCTGTTCTTTCACCACTGAGGGCTGCCCTCCTCCTTCCTATATTGTGCTGCCCAGTGCAGTAGTCTGGGAGCTGACCATGTTTGTGAAGACAGAGGCAAAAAAAGCATTGAGTACATTTGCTTTCTCCACATCCTCTGTCACTAGGTTGCCTCCCCCATTCAGTAAGGGGCCCACACGTTCCTTGACTTTCTTCTTGTTGCTAGCATACCTGTAGAACCCCTTCTTGTTATCCCTCACATTCCTTACTAGCTGCAACTCCAATTGTGCTTTGGCCTTCTTGATTACACCCTGCATGCTGAAGCAATATTTTTATACTCCTCCCTAGTCATCTGTCCAAGTTTCCACTTCTTGTAAACTTCCTTTTTGAGTTCAACCTCCCCGAAGATTTCCCTGTTATGCCAAGCTGGTCATCTGCCATATTTGCTATTCTTTGCTACTGCTGTACTTAAACTACTAGACCTGCCTTCCTGCAATATGCACTTGTTCACAAATGCCTGGTTGATTAACTATCCTTACCTAGCAGTACGAACACAAGAAAAAAAATGTTTTAAATATATTTTTGGCTAGAGCAGGGGAGGGTTGGAGAAAAAGAAGAAGAGGTGGCTCCATCCCCTTTGCCATAGATGGTGACCCTGCTTCCACAGCTGGCCAGCAAACGTGTGTTTCATGGAGTAAAACTCTCTGGGCTGGGCAGAGGAAAGCTTAACGCTGCATCGCTCCATAACGAGGCTCTTCCTGCTCGGAACATTGCTGTGTCCAGTCCAAGAGGTGCTGCGTGCCCCAGTTTCCTAGCAAGCAGCAGCCACGGGGTGACAATTCTGTGACAGAGAGTGCAAGGCACCATATGTAACAAACTAGGCAGGGGAATGAAAGCAGAAGGACAGTGATTATTGCACTTCAAAAGTCAAATACAATTAGAAAGACAGTTCGCTCATGGTTAGTGCTAACTTCACATAGACAAAGCCTCAGGCGGACCCTGTCACCAATACCAGTGCTGAAAATATCCCTTGGACTAGCTGTGTATTTAGTTCAATAGGAAGATTCTCTCTACAGCTGATCTAAAATGCTGTGTATCAGGAGAGCTTCCTGACACCAAATTCAGGACCCCGGAACCCAGCCTGTATCACTGTGTGATAATTCCAAGACTCCCTCTCAGAACAGTCGCCAGGACACAGGCAGCAGTAGAGAGCTGGCTGAATGAACTGGCCACTCCTTTGCTTTTCCTTGTGTTCCAGGGTGCAAGGTTTCCTGGGCATGGCCACTAGCCTTGACTCTTTCTTTCTGTTCACATTCTCAGGTTGGGCTTTGCCATGTGGTCAGCTCTCTCCTGCCACCCCTACCTAGCGATGGGTTTGTGCCGTCACACTCCTCCAGCCAGGCAACAAACACATCATCCTGTGATGCCAAGCAGGTCTGGTCTTGACAATGCTGCCCTCTTGGGTCTTGTCTGCTCCGCAGAAACCAGGCTGGAATGCTAGTGTGATGATTCTGCTCATCCTACAGTGTCAATATGGTGTGGAATACAAGATGCTGTGTCTGGAGATCTTAACCCCCTGCTCAAAGCAGGGCCAATCCCCAACTAAATCATCCCAGCCAGGACTTTGTCAACCCTGACCTTAAAAACCTCTAAGGAAGGAGATTCCACCACCTCCCTAGGGAACCCATTCCAGTGCTTCAACACCCTCCTAGGGAAAAAGTTTTTCCTAATATCCAACCTAAACCTTCCCCACTGCAACTTGAGACCATTACTCCTTGTTCTGTACCAAAAGCTTTGCTAAAGTCAAGGAATAACACGTCCACTGCTTTCCCCTAATCTGCAGAGCCAGTTATCTCATCATAGAAGGCAATTAGGTTAGTCAGGCATGACTTGCCCTTGGTGAATCCATGCTGACTGTTCCTGATCACTTTCCTCTCCTTTAAGTGCTTCATAATTGATTCCTTGAGGACCTGCTCCATGATTTTTCCAGGAACTGAGGTGAGGCTGACTGATCTGTAGTTCCCCAGATCCTCCTTCTTCAAAGGTGGGCACTATATTAGTTTTTTTCCAGTCATCCAGGACCTCCCCTGATCGCCATGAGTTTTCAAAGATAAGGCCAATGGCTCTGTTACCACATTCGCCAACTCCTTTAGCACCCGCGGATGCAGCACATCCGGCCCCATGGACTTGTGCTCGTCCAGCTTTTCTAAATAGTCCTGAACCACTTCTTTCTCTACAGAGGGCTGGTCACCTCCTCCTCATGCTGTACTGCCCAATGCAGGAGTCTGGGAACTGACCGTGTTCGTGAAGACAGAGGCAAAAAAAGCATTGAGTACATTAGCTTTCTCCACATCCTCTGTCACTAGGTTGCCTCCTTCTTTCAGTAAGGGGCCCACACTTTGCTGGACTTTCTTCTTGTTGCTAACATACCTGAAGAAACACCTCTTGTTACTCCTGCTACCTGCAACTCCAGGTGTGATTTGGCCTTCCTGATTTCACTCCTGCAGGCCTGAGCAATATTTTTATATTCCTCCCTGGTGATTTGTCCAGTCTTCCACTTCTTGTAAGCTTCTTTTTTGTGTTTAAGATCAGCAAGGATTTCACTGTTAAGCCAAGCTGGTCGCCTGCCATATTTACTATTCTTTCTACACATCGGGATGTTTTGTTCCTCTACCTCAATAAGGATTCTTTAAAACACAGTCAGTTCTCCTGGACTCCTTTCCTCTTCATATTATTCTCCCAGGGGATCCTGCCCATCAGTTCCCTGAGGGAGTCAAAGTCTACTTTTCTGCAGTCCAGGGTCTGTATTCTGCTACTCTCCTTCCTTCCTTGTGTCAGGATCCTATTGCATCTGTTCAATAGGAAACCCTCCATGCACCAACCCCCAGCTTCCTCCATTGTATGGCTGCCAACTTTCTAATCACACAAAATCGGACACCCTAGCCCCGCCCTTTCCCTGAGGCCCTCGCCCTTTCCCACCCCTTCTCTGAGGCCCCCTCCCTTAGTGGCTCGCTCTCCTTCACCCTCACATGCTTTCACTGGGCTGGGTGAGAGGGTTGGGATGTGGGAGGGGGTAAGGGCTCTAACTGCGAGTGAAGCTCTGGGGTAGGGCCAGGGATCAGGGGTTTGGGGTGCAGGAGGAGGCTCCAGGCTGGGGCCAAGGGATTTAGAGTGTGGGAGAAGGCTGCGGGTTAAGGCAAGGGGTTAGGGTGTGGAAGGGAGTATGGGCTCTGGTCTGGGAGTATGGGTTCTGGGGTGGGGTTGGGGATGAGAGGTTTGGGGGGCAGGAAGGGGCTCCAAGTTGGAGGTTGGGGCCGAGGGATTTGGAGTGTGGGAGGGAGCTGCGGGTTGAGGCAGGGAGTTGAGGTGTGGGAGGACGTACAAACTCTGGGGTGGGGCTGGGGATGAGGGTTTGGGGTTCAGAAGGAGGATCCAGGGCGGGGGCGGGGACTCAGGGCTGGGGCAGGGGGTTGGGGTGTGGGCTTACCTTGAGCTTCTGGTTAGCAGCACAACGGGGTTGGGGGGGCTAAGGCAGGTTACCTGCCTGTCCTGGCACCGCGCTGCAACCCAGAAGCGACCAGCAGGTCCAGCTCCTAGGCAGGGGGGCCATGAGGCTCTGTGCACTGCTCTCACTCACAGGCACCACCCCCCTAGCTCCCATTGGCGGCACTTCCTGGCCAATGGGAGTGCGGAACCGGTGCTCAGGGCAGAGGCAGTGCTCAGAGCCCCGTGGCCTCCTTGCCTAGGAGCCATACCTGCTGGCTGCTTCCGGGATGCAGCGCGGTACCAGGATGGGTAGGTACAAGCCTGCCTTAGCCCCGCAGCACTGCCAACAAGACTTTTACCAGCCCAGTCGGTGGTGCTGTCAGGAGTCACCAGGGTCCCTTTTCGACCGGGGGTTCCAGTCGAAAACCTGACACCTGACAACCTTACTCCACAAACACCCTTTTCTCCATTCTGGGTGCTCCACTGAACCTGCAGCTGGCACAGGAGAGAATTCAGACCAGGTGGAGTATAGAAGATGCATCCTCAACCTTTGCCCTTGAAGACAGACGAGGTGAATGAAATGGCTTCACAGAGGCCCTCGATTGGCTTGAACTAGCCCTGGACCCAAATCTGTTTAACTCCTGATATTGGGTTCCAGGCAGTTGGCTGATCTCAGGGTGTGCTCAGGGAAGTTCAGCACTGCAGTTCAATATCCCACATAGCATGTGTTTTGAGCCTGAGTTGGCACTGGCCAGCAGTTCAGGACACTTGTGAGGAGTCTGGAGGGCAGGTTGCCAGCCCCTGGTAAGGTATGGGTTAGGGTTCTCATCTCTGGGAGCCCCCAAGTTGATCTTTGAAGATGGGGGAACAGGAGCATGTGCAGGAGGAGCAAGCAGGGGCACTGTCCCCCAATAATCCTTGGGGGTACACAACTTCTCTGGCTCCAGGGCCATGGAGGCAGGGAAGATCGAATTCCTGCCAGGACCTGGAGAGGGGCAGAGTGGAGGGAAGGAAGATCAAGTTCAGGCCGGCTGGGAGGAAAGCAAGCTTCTGTCCCCTCCCCGCCCCCGCGCAAAGGGGTCAAATTTAAATTCCTGTGACTGCCCCTGTGGGAGAATCACAGCAAACAGGGGAGTGTTGTACTGTAGCGGTGTGATAGGAGGCTGATGGCATAGCCTCTTGCAATGTATCTTGGGCGATCCCCCCAAGCTCACCACTAGTAGAAAGCGAACAATCCAGAATGGAATCTCGAACTGGAAGTTATCAGAAAATCAAATGCAAAATCCTGGCTGAGTTTGGCTATAGGGAAACCCCGCCATTCCTAGAGCGGGCCATTTAGGGGCCTCCTAGGAATGGAGGAACATAAAGAGGTGCAGAAGAAAGCAGGGAGGGAAATACAAACAGAAGGTCATTAGATTTTCCTTTGGAACACTGAGTTTGCACAGAAGTCATATACTATGTAATTAAACACAGAGAACAGCAGAAAACTAGTTATGCCCTTCAAGGCATGGCTGACCTAATTATGTTGATCTTTATTTGCTCAGAAGTCTTTAAAAACTTGGCTCCAGTCTAAGGCACTTCCCTGATCATCAGTGGGTAACGTGTAGCTTTTTGACACTTACTTCCATCCAAGTATGAAAAGCTACAGACGAGATCCCCAAATCACCTAGACTTTTCAGTGCAATTCCCAAATTCACCTCTGAAGCTGTTAAGTGCAACCATTAGTATGCACTTGAAACTGGACATATGACAACAACTATCCCATAGTGAAGAAAGTCACCCTCCCCCTCTATTTTATCCCAGATGAGCTCTTTGCACACAACTCCCAAGTATCCTTCTGCAGCCACCAGCCAGCCTTTGCTCCCCTCCCCTCAACAGTGGCGTGCACATGGCCCTAAGCTATTTGATATGTGCAGACAAGAGCTGTTGGCAAGTGCAAAACCTAGAGCTCCCAAAAGTGACCAGTTCTGGGGATGCCAAAGTACAGGTTACGTCGAGACTTTGAGAAGTCCCTTTGTCCATTTCTTTGCAATGACATTTGAAGAATGAGTCTCTGATGCCCTCAGCAGGGGATGGCAACAGCACAAACATCCCCAGGTCACTGCTGAAGGCTGAACCACCCTTTTTTCCCCACGGTCTCCATCTATAAATTCTCACTGACAGGAGAAGAGTGTTCCAAAAAAGTGTCAGGCCCTTAAATTAGCCTTCCTATGGAGTGTGAGCAGATCGAGGGACGTGATCGTTCCCCTCTATTCAGCATTGGTGAGGCCTCCTCTGGAGTGCTATGTCCAGTTTTGGGCCCCACACTTCAAGAAGGATGTGGAAAAACTGGAAAGAGTCCAGCAGAAGGCAACAAAAATGATTAGGAGAGGCTGAGGGAACTGGGATTGTTTAGTCTACTGAAGAGAAGAATGAGGGGGGATTTGATAGCAGCTTTCAACTACCTGAAAGGGGTTCCAAAGAGGATGGATCTAGACGGTTCTCAATGGTACCAGATGACAGAACAAGGAGTAATGGTCTCAAGTAGCAGTGGGGGAGGTTTAGGTTGGATAGTAGGAAAAACATTTTCCCTAGGAGGGGGGTGAAGCACTGGAATGGGTTACCTAGGGAGGTGGTGGAATCTCCTTCCTTAGAGGTTTTTAAGGTCAGGCTGGACAAAGCCCTGGCTGGGATGATTTAGTTGGGGTTGGTCCTGCTTTGAGCAGGGAGTTGGACTAGATACCTCCTGAGGTCCCATCCAACCCTGAGATTCTATGGTTCTATGAAAGGCAAGAGGGCCACAGGGAAGAAGAATGGCTACAGTTAGAAAAGAGGTGCCTCATCAGTAGAGATGTTTTTTAGACATTAGCTTTGTCATTGCTAACATTCTGTGGTAAGATTGGGCAGCCATTTCAATACGGAAAATCATCCATCCATGCCATTTATTGGGTGATAAACAGAAAGGCTATATGAGAGGTGGGGCCAGTATGGAAAATGCGGAGAACCACTGCCCTAGAGGTCAACGGAGCATTCCCAGCCTTGGGTGGTTAGAGTGAAATTTAATTTGCCCTAATTCACTCAAGAACAGGGAAGACTGAACATGGGCTTTAGCCAAGATCGAGTGTCAGTATGAAAATAATCTATCTTTCAAATTAACCTTAGCTTCTGTCGTTCCTCCTCTTCTTGAGAAACAAAGACCTTCCACTGGAAGTGCGCTATGATATCGCTTCGGTTGTGGATAAGCACCGATCTTTGGTTTGCTAAAGTCACGTAGGTCTTTTCAATTGTCAAGGAGTTCTTGTCCAGTCGGACATTGACGTCGGTGGCCGCTCCATACAAACTTATGTGGATGTCCTCACCTAGGACAAAAGGACAGAAACTCAGTGGTCTTTCCTAAGTGAATTTTTTTGCTTAGGATAATACATAAATATGGAAGGATCTGCAATGAAATAAATTGATATATTTAACATATCCTCGTGGCAGACCTGGTCAACAGCAATGTGGATTCAGCTCTCACTGGATGTACTCCTGTTCTCTTTTCATGTGATGGTACACAGGGACTGCAATGAGTGGGATCCCGGTTCTGGAGCTTTGAGGAGATGCCCACTCCCCAGGCTGCTAATAGTTGAGGGTGGGATTTTCAAAGGTGCATTGATGATTTAGGTGCACACGTTCTATTGAAAGTCCATCTGTGCTCCTAAATCATCTGGGTGCTTTTGAAAAGTCCCACCTTAGACACCACTTGCTCATGTGCACTTCATGGATCAGAGCTGATTACCACGATGGCCCCCTTCCCCATCACCTTATGCTGACAGGACCTGGGACACATGGTGGTTCAGACTGACAGGTGGAGGGAGAATTCAAAATGAAGTGAGGCACAGCAGGCCAGAGCCTCTTTTGCGCTCCCTGTTTGCTGTAGTGTTATGAGAAGGACAAGGACAGGTCGTTTTGAACACACTGAACTGGGGCTCCTTGGACCGTGGCCATGGAGAGAGGCTGGTACCCAGCATGTCTACTACAGTCCCGCTAGAGCACTGCTGATGCCCTGCTATTGTTGCTTACCCCAAGCGCGCAATTACACGCTGAACATGCTCGCACCTATTTTAATAAAACTAGTGAGGAAATTTTTATCTTCAACCAGTTCTAACCTGTTCCTCCCTATCTGCCAAGTGGAGAACATAATAAGAACATAAGAAAGGCCGTCCTGGGTCAGACCAAAGGTCCATCTAGCCCAGTATCCTGTCTACTGACAGTGGCTACTGCCAGGTGCCCCGGAGTGAGTGAACCTATCAGGTAATGATCACGTGATCTCTCTCCTGCCATCCATCACCTTCCTCTGACAGTCAGAGGCTAGGGACACCATTCCTTACCCAGCCTGACTAATAGCCAGTAATGGACTTAACCGCCATGAATTTATCCAGTTCTATTTTAAACCCTGTTATAGTCCTAGCCATCACAGCCTCCTCAGGCAGGGAGTTCCACAGGTTGACTGTGTGCTGTGTGAAGAAGAACTTCCTTTTATTTGTTTAAAACCTGCTGCCCACTAATTTCAATGGGGGGCCCCTAGTTCTTATATTATGGGAACAAGTAAATAACTTTTCCTTATTCACTTCCTCCACACCACTCATAATTTTATATACCTCTATCATAACCCCCCTTAGTCTCCTCTTTTCCAAGCTAAAAAGTCCTAGCCTCTTTAATCTCTCCTCACATGGAACCCATTCCAAACCCTTAATCATTTTAGTTGCCCTTCTCTGAACCTTTTCTAATGCCAGTATATCCTTTTTCAGATGAGGAGATCACATTTGTACACAGTATTCAAGATGTGGGCGCACCATGGATTTCTATAAGGGCAATAAGATATTCTCCGTCTTATTCTCTATCCCTTTTTCAATGATTCCTAACATCCTATTTGGTTTTTTGACTGCCGCTGCACACTGCATGGACGTCTTCAGAGAACTATCCACGATGACTCCAAGATCTTTTTCCTGAGTAGTTGTAGCTAAATTAGCCCCCATCATACTGTCTGTATAGTTGGGGTTATTTTTTCCAATATGCATTACTTTACATTTATCCACATGAAATTTCATTTGCCGTTTTGTTGCCCAATCATTTAGTTTCGTGAGATCTTTTTGGAGATGGCTGCTGACTGCCCAGGACAACGGATAAATGAACAATAATGCCATGTTCTGAGTACCTGTCAGCACTTCTAAAGACACGGCTAGGGATCCTGCCTATAACACAACGGACACCAGCATTTTGAAAATTGCTCATCTAATAGTTTCCAGCAAGGTGGCTGCAGGGACATGCATAAATTCAGACTGTGGCTCTGAGGCATTAGCACAAGCTGCTCTTTGCATTCAGGTGAAGGGTTCCTGTGGGAGGGAAGCAATCATCCAGAATAATACATTTACTTGCCATACAAGCATGTAAGTCCAGGCCCACCTCTACTCTCTCCCTAGAAATGACCTGTCTAAATCTCTCTGTGTGCAGAGACACAGTCCAAAGGCTGGTCTCCCAGCACTGCAGCCACATACTGGAGCATTCCTCTCAGCCGGGCTGCACAATCCTCACCGCCTCCTGGCAGCAGAGCCACACTGCAGCCGGAAAGCAGGGCTGGTGTCTGCTGCTCCCCATGGCCCAGAACACTATAGACAGGAGGGCGGCCAGTGAATGGCCCTGTCCACAAATGCTTGCTGTGTAGCAGCACACGGAGAGCCCTGCCCATACTGCGCTCCTGGCACACAGTGAGTGGGTTTGTCCTGCATGGAGCTCCCCAATCCCTGGCCTAGGCACTGTTCAGCACAATGACACTGGTTCTGGTACAAGAGGATCCTTCATGGCCCCTGGGAATGGAGCCACATGAGAGTGCACCCTGCTTCTAGTAACTGCAGTGTGTGTCTGTGTGTGTGTATGTGTGTGTGTGCAGTGTGTGTGTGTGTACCCTGCTTCTAGTAACTGCAGTGTGTGTGTGTGTGTGTG